>APFE030283618.1:0-14589 GCA_000404065.3 Pinus taeda | reverse complement strand
GGGTGTTGCCATCAAGTACAACATCTGTAACCTATAACCATACTAGAAACATAATGCCAACATTAATATTTACTTTTGAATGGGTGATGGGCAATGGTACATAGTACCTCTGCTCGATTAGCGCAAACTAATTGTCTAGACACCATCCTTTCCGGAATACACCCATCACAATTCTTATATAACCCCATACCAAACATGTATATTTTACTATGCACCCTCAAATTTTACCTCGGCATTTCAGCACTATGGATAAGGCTGCTTATGCTATTTCAATTTAACTAATATCAACCTTAATGTAGGCATTGGGAGAGGTGCCCTTAATTTGATAACAATATGAGGTTAGGGTTAATTTAAGTCTTCCGCGCAAATTCTTTTCACAATGACTCAATACAAAATTTTGACATCATACGATCTGTCAAAAAGACCTAGTTCGATCTATGCCTTCATTGGAGTAGCATTTTTCCTTTAAAAATCCTCCTGTCATGACATAAAAACCAATCCACAAATTTTTAAATAACATATGTGGCTAGTGGAGGTTATTGATTCCTTCAATAAACCATGTTAATATTTGAATTCATCCTTAAGGAATCGTAACCTCAAAAATATAATATTCACATGTTCTTCATTTCAAAATTTAACTTTACCCTTTATAAATTTTGGCTGATTTTTCTTATTTCGTTCTCCTACTTTGTCATATCCCACAGAGGCAGATTGGCCCATAAATAAGTGTGGTTATGGTATATAAATATTGCATGAAGAATTGACGATATGCTATGCTTCATAAAACCATGCTAAGTGGAGAGTTATTATGAGTTGCTTTATTGTGTTCCTTCCTAGATGAGGAAATTAAAATATTTAGAAGTTGTCAAAAAAATTAAGCCTTGAAAAATGATGCTTGCAAATATGTATAGCAGGGTAGATAAATAATAGATAACCATGGGAAAGCATGGTCATCAGATTAATACAATGTTTAAGATCGATAACAAGCAATGCATATAGGAGGAAGATATGATTACTTGAGTGGCACACTTACATGTATTGCCTTCATGAGTAAATGAATCACCATTACTCATCAAACTAGACAATGATAAAACGAGAAAGGAAATTTACCATGTAAATTAGAGAATATGTGATAATTGATTCCGATTAAAATTAAACTATGGTCATAATGTTATAAAAACAAACTATGAATGGTATAATTGCTATGAAAGGACATGGCTAAATAAAAATCCCACCTAATACTTGAAAGGACGATTATATAAAGAAGGAAATGTTAAACCATAGTAAGGTAACTGGTTCATAAGTAAAAATCCAAAGGTAAATTATATACCTCACCAGCAGTTGGGGGTTAAATAAGTGGGTTCCACCCTAAGTATTATACCATGGTAAATGTTCTCGTGAAAAAATGTTAAGATTGTGAGAACATGTTATAGTATAAGACTATGTAATAGTACAAATTGTCCTTCAATTTAATCCTTTGATTAATGCATCTATATATACAATGCATTTTGGAATGTGATTTGTTCTTCGGTTGGAAGAAAGTGTGATTAAGGGGAACCTAACTTTAACAGGTTATTATATGCCATGACATATGCATCTTTCATCAGATATGCATAGTGGGACCTATAAGCATCCTTGAGTACAACAGTATAAAAACCATGGTAACTAATAAGAAGCACAAATTGTATGTTATGGACCATTGGGTCAATTAAATGGTATAGACTGATATCATACCAATTGAAATGAATATTTTGTACCAAGAAATTTTGGGAGGCTTTCTTGTTAGATTGCATTGATAATGTATTTGGGTTGAATAAGACAACATAAGAAATGTTACATAAACCATGCAGGAGTTCATAAAATTGGTTAAGGGCTATTTAATGTTCAAGAGGAGGTGTTAACATGTAAGTACCTTGAGATCATAAGTACCTACAAATTAAAAGGGTGCAGAATTGAAAGCAGTAAAACTTTCATGTATAATTCATGAGGGGGAAATGAGAATATATGTACACTAAATTATGCATGGCCAACAATATGTTGAGGCATGAAAAGGGCAATAGTAAATCGCATGAGATGAATTATTTAATTATGGAGTATTGAGCTCAACAAGATGTTGAGGCATGAAAAGGGCAATAGTATATCGCACGAGATGAATTGTTTAAGTATGGAGTATTGAGCTAATGATTATTTAACTTCAAAAATCTGAGTTAATAGTCTTCTTTAGAACATTGAGAAGAAGGTATGATTAAGATGAAAAAATGCATGACTACTTTTATGATACCATATTACTGGTATTGAGTTACAACCACATGAAATCGGAAAATGATTTGCACTTTAATTGTAGGGCATAAAACTTTCTTTGGTTGCAGAAATGGAACATGTTCATGTACTTCCTTATAAATTGAGCACAGTTTGTTCTACTTACTAGCAATAGATGAAGGAATGTTTGGCATGATGCAAACATGGTTGGAAACATGTGGATAAAGTGTATGTCATGCAGGTGATGCTATGGACATGGTATGATGTGCAGTGTACATATTGTACTATGTATAAGTAGTACATATGGGACCAGTATGATTACATGTATTGCATGATTAAAATATGATATCTATAGCTATGTGTGTAACACACACTATGTGGAGGTATGCATGAAGACATTGAGTGGGTGTCTGGCAGGGAAACTGACTTGGAGGTTGCACAGAAGAAGGAAATTAAGAAGTTGTTCAAGGATAAGTAACAATGGTTTATTTGAAGTTGGCATACATATGATTATGATGAGAATATATAGTTATCACCATGTCATGAAATCTATCAACTACTTATTACTTACTCAACTAATTAGTTTTGAGCCTGTTTCATTATAGTTTTCCTAGGGAGTCTCTTTTCCCCGTACTATAACTATCCAACAATTGTATGTTTATCATTGGTGTAATGATAAGTTTCCGTTTTGCTCAGATATTCATTTAATGATTGTTAAGACATCATAGTTTAATCTTGGATTTCTTATCCAAAACCAATTACAACACAGATCCTCCCACATACAGGGTAACTTCTTCTTTGATTTTATCATAGTTTAGTTGTGAGAATTTGTGATTCCTTCACATATTAAGGCACATCCATGCAACCCTTTGCATCCTATGATGAATCCTACATGCAAGTCACACTTGCCAATGTATATTTAAAGTAATTCATATTCTTCTACTACATGCACTACTTGTTAACAAGATTAATATTGTCTTATTCTTATGATTGTGCTTTTCCATGACTATCAATTATTTAATTATCTTGCTATGCATAACTCAAAGCCACTCAATAAATGTTCATATTAAAAATTCTCATATAACTCATTAGAATTAATAACACGTTAACTACTTGTGTTATTCTTCACATTCCTCTTTCCTGCCACCACATCACAGTGAAAACACCTATTGCATGAAGTATAATTCTCTACCAAATAATTTTCCATAACATGGCAATTTGTGCAATTCAAACATAGTAAGCAAATTTTTTATCATAACCACTATGCTAGTTTTGAACAAACAATAGTTATACCCGATCGTCCCACTCAAACCAACGAACTTGTACCTAATAGAGGCGTCAAAAATGTTGGGGGTTGTCTCCTTCAACGTTTGAATATACAGAACTTGCTCTTGGTTCAGATAAGTTGTAATGCTTCATATCATTCGATAGTAAACCAATTTAGGTTCCAATTTTTTACAAGTTATTCAATACGTTAACTTGTATTTGGCTTTTGTATTATTAAATATCCATTTATGATTTGGAGGGTAACCATGGAACTTCCCCAATAGAATTTAACTCAAAAATTGTAACACAATTCCCTAGAATTTAAATCCTTTATTACCAAAACCACACAATCTTTTAAATGTGGTTTATCCCACGTTTTGTTTCCTTTTCATTGATAAATATTTAAGCAACTATAAATTAAAATTTATTTCGTTAAGAGCAACTTCCAGCCAGCGGCTACACTAGTCATAAAGTTCTTCCTGAATCGTAGGTGCTTGATGATAAAGTTTACGCCTAGCTCGTCAATGGAGCAAGGGGACTATTGGCTGTTGTTAGCAGTTGTTATGTGCATACTATGAATGATGGCTCTATTGGTGATTCCTTCATTCTAAGAGCGAGTTACTTACCTGTTTCTTTCTGCATGCCACGGACACCATCGAAACTGAGGCCTGTGGGATCAATTCCATCATTCATTGCTACAAAGATGATCAATCTGACTGAGAGATCCCACAGTGAAATGATTTTTAATTTAATTTGCAGACAAATCGAACAAAAAAAAAAAAAAACCACCATCCATGTCCTTGTGGAAATCATGATTTATTTATTATCATGCTTGTACCCATTAAGGTTTAAAATGTTACCTACTTTTATGGTTAGGTATTTTTCATTTCTATCAATCATGGAATCAGGATGGTTTTAACTCATATGATTCTTAAAATTTTTCAATTAAAAAAAAACCATCTCCTCTTTTTAATTTCTTTCACCTGTTGAAGAAAAACCATGAAATGAGTATACATTTCTTTGTTTTATGTGTGTAACCAAGTTTGAAATCCAACTATGGAAAAAAAAAATTGGATTGGAACCATAGAAAGAGAGGTGCAATTTTCTGGTCGACTTCTCGTCAGATTACAATGTTTGGTTAAGCCAACTCAATGAAACTTTCGAGTTTCATAAAATTACACATGGAAAGGTTATATTAAAAACTTTTCTGGTCAAACATATAACTCATATTCATTTGAGACCTGTGAGCATCTCGACTTATCTAGCTTCAAGAACGAAAATGCTCAACGCATAATACAAAAAATACATATCCATACCATTATCAACGTGTAGTGACCTTATAGAGATTTACTTATATTACTGCAAATAAAAATTTTATGTTTGATTTTGTCAAACTTCCTACTTCTTTTGTTGAATTAAGGCTTCTGTGATCCATATCAAGTTTATGAGAAATTCTTCGGTGTAAATCACATGATATTACATTTGTCGACACGTTTCGAACCAACCAGTGTGGTTCATCGTCTTTTCTTTCTTTAATTTTCTTTTACCTTCCTACTCGAGAGGCGGTATGTGAATCTAGGTGGGGGTCAAACCATATTGAACAACCACTCCAGAGCCTAGAACATTGAATTTGAATAGTATAAGGCAGCACAACACTACTTCCAATGCTAGCACAACAGGGTTCTTAGTGCCTACGTGCACCAAAACCCTCCCCTAAACTGGTTATCATCAGTTCTAGCTTCAATGCATATCCAGATATCACGAAATCTCCCCCTTTCGATCTGCCACTTGCAGAGCTACCTCCACCCACTTTGGAATGCTACGAGTCCCTCTGCCAGGAGGACAAGAGCTAGCATGATGGTAGTTGCAGCAAAACAATGCTATACTTATTTCCATTATTAATCGAATACCATACTCTTTCTCCTGTTGATTAAATGGGTATGAAACTCAAACTATGCCAAGTGGAAGAAATCACGCAAGGGCAAGAGGAGTAATGTTTTGCATGTTTGAGCTTGCAGCGAATGGTCTTTATAACAACTGAGTTTCTTTCACAGTCGTCTTTTTATTGTTGGCACGACCAAAAAGCCTGCGGCTTTTGCCTTACTTTTTTTTTCCAAAAACAAGAGTAAAAACCATTGCCTCCTCATAGGCAAGGTTTATACGCCATGGCGGTTAGATAATGATTATCCGTAAGGATTATCTCTTATCATTTTAGATAATCCATATCCCTAATACGTTAATTTTTTTCTTCTTCTGACTGCGTTTACCAACATGATCATGGATAACATTTCTATATCAGTAAGAAGAAATTCAGCTTTTCCTTCCATATCTATGTGTATCGCAAGGATAAAATGGCGATTTATGGATAATTTAATCCAATTCACAGTAGACAGCAGGAAACAACTAAGTTTTTTCCGCTTTTCCTCAATATTTCCATGGAAATAGTATTGTTGGCTTGTGGCCAACTCACCTTTCCCAAACTTGTGACAAACATCCGAAAGTCATTTCCAAAAAGAAGAAACAACAGTATGGCAGCCCTTTCTCCGATCATTAGATTGGGAAGGTGTTGTTGCTTAGAAGTAACCATAAAACAACCACCCAAATCAGCATTCATCCCATTCGGAAGCTTTTAACGTAGCCAAAAAAAACAACCCATGAAGATCAAACACCACACCCGCGCATCCAATGTTGAGCCACAGGGAGGAGTACACGTCTCGGTTATTTTGCCAAACCTTTCCCCGGAACAAAATATGGACTAGCTTCTTACCGTGCGCAGAAACCTCATTACCATGCCTCGATTTAACTATGACGTCTTTAATGAAAAAAAGTGAAGGTCTGTTTAATTAACCGGATTTTAAAACAATCCCCAATTGTCTGAAAGACTTCCATCATCAACCTTTCTGCAATGTTTTCCCAATCATTGCATAGTTGATATTGCATGCGTTCAATGTCGATTTCAATATCTTTAGCAAGGCATACACACAGTCAACTAATTGTCAACATAACTTAATGCGATTTTGTTCCTAATCTATAGCTGCTCAATCTTTCAAATCTCATATTATGACCCTTCTCGACAGATATGCACACCCCATATCGATGGTGGTGTGGACTTGGGAGAACTCAAACTATGTGATGTAGTAGAACCTAAGTTCTTCCACTGGTCGATCTTGGCAAGATGCACGAGAAAAACACAGTCATTCGACCATAAAATTTGGTGATAAAATCGTCGTGGAATCTTGGTCTGATCTCGTAATTTAAGTTTTGATCTGGTAGTGGAGTTAGCAATTAAATGTTTGATCTGGTCCGTGCAAGAGTGGCCCACATTGACATTTCCGTTGTGGTTATCGGTTAAGTCGAGACTGAGCAACAAGCAAGAAACTATACAGAACATGATGTGTTTGGAACATGGTTTGACCAAAGTCCTTAGATTCACTATGACAATTTCAACAAGAAGTCCATGTTCGTGTATGGTTTTTCCATTTTTATGACACAAACCCGAGTCTGATGTGTAGTTATATGTACCTTCTCTGATATTTTTTTATATTACCCATTATTAATTACAGTTTCGCATGTAAACAATTCAATATTATGCACCAGCTTCATTATGCATGACCTAGAAAATTGTGAACCATCGATAATACTATTAGAGGCGTTCCTCCATAACGGTTCCACATGAATATTTTCCAATGCATCACATAACACTAGAGCATACTATCTTCCTTTATTAAATGTAATGATGATCATAACTACCTCAACATGTATATGCGATCACACAAGAGTCACATGCATAAGAAATCCATCATTCCCATAAGAGAGGTAATTTAACCATCCATATATCTGAACTGTATGACTTAACATCATAACAAGGATTAACATAAAACATATACCATGCAAGTGAATTTGATCATAATGGAGGAGAACACCAATAAATATACTCATATATAAACATCTCATATAATTAATTCAACCATTCTCATGGCAAAGAAACTTAAGCGAATCTTCTCATAGAGAAACTTAAACTATAACAGAGAGAGGGAAAGAAATCAACATACAAAACATCCATGCAAGAGTATCCAACTAGGATAGAAGAAGAACATCACTTGGAGAGTGGAGCACCACCACCCAACCATGAATCACCTATGATTCCCCCTAGCCACCAACTTGTCAAGCATAAGCCAATGATTAATTAAACGCATTGGATCTGTGGATGGTTGCCATAAACCAATTGTCCTGGTGCATACCTGAAACAACAATGTGCGTAACCATTAGCGAAACAACAGGAAAAGAGATATACATTAGACTTAGCACAAACCATGTGGAGGGGAAAAGATTAAGGGTTACCTGTCGAACCATAAGAACCCGGAACCATACCCCAATTCTACAAGGAAGATCATAGAATAGATAAATAATAGGCCAAAAAGAAAGGAAGAGGAGAAATTAAACTCATAAGTATGGTTTGCTCATGGAATCTTAGAAAGAGCTTACCTAAGACCTTGGAAGGCACCTTTTCGTTTGGAGATTTGCAGCCATGGAAGCTGGAGTTTTTCCTACCACACAAAGGAAACCACCCAAAACAAAATTAACTAGGAAGTATTACAACTAACAAATAAAACACTGAGGCCTATGGACTAATCCACCTCCGTAGAGTTTCATTGATGAGTTTCAACTATAAAATCTTTATAAGAAAAATAACCCAAGATCCATAAAGATGAAAATTGAATCTTGAAACTTAGAACATGTTAATATTGTATTGATTTCTTATCATTAAATGAAATTATGATTCCTTAAGGTTAAGTCCAAATATTAACCCGGTTTATGGAAGAATCATTAACATATGTATGATCATTTAATTGGATCAAGCAATTAAATTTAGTGGAGAGTTCTATGCATTATCAAAATAGATTGACTTTTTCTAGATTATGTATCGAGACATTTTTTCTTGAAAGACCGTAGGGGTCAAAAATTTAGTATTGGGTCAATTCAACCAATTTTCCCTCAAAATTGATATCAGGGTAAATATACATGGCTTTCTTAAAATCAAAAGGGACTTCATGATCTTGACTTAAGCTTCTATTCTATGCTTCCAAAACTACGTGTGAAAATTGTTAATAACAATGGCAACGAGTCTCGGCGAAGCTGGATTATGCCTCAGCTTGCTTGAGCCTTTGGGGTTTCGACCTGTGACCTCTCATTTCCACAATCGTTGGTGGAAGAACATTTCCTAGCTACCTTGTAGCAGTAGTGCTGCTATTTGTAGGGCTTAAGATAGCCCATAGTTCAGATTTCAGTTGAATTTATTTTTATCTTCTTTTTTTTAGAGGAAAATGACTATGCTGGATGTATGTGAGGTTTTTAGGGCTGTCGGGGCCGTGTTGGTCTCGTCCTCTGGTTCCTTTAGATATAAATCAGAACAGGGTTGTCAGAAACCTGCTGAAATATGATGAATGTATAAATTGAGCTATCTTAAAGTTATGGAAATTTGGTTTAGTTGTCTACCTTTCGTTTGACATAACTTGTGTGATGTTGGTGGTAAATTGATGTGTGAAATCTAAACATTATGCTTTTTATTTATTATTTCCACTCAAGCCACAATGAGAGGGAAAAGGTTTTAGTAAAAATAGTTCTGGAATTAAACAACACATGATTGTACGTAGAAATATTGTGTCGTGGCATGGAATTTTATTTTGTAATGGGTGCCAACCTCAAC
This sequence comes from Pinus taeda, assembly GCA_000404065.3. NCBI lineage: Eukaryota > Viridiplantae > Streptophyta > Pinopsida > Pinales > Pinaceae > Pinus > Pinus taeda. Next base: position 5,357 of record APFE030283618.1, on the reverse strand, counting down.
ACATGCTATGATCTTCACAAGAAAATGGGTATTGCTAAGTCTGCAAACTACGTTAAGAATCGGTTCACTGTGGGACCTTTTGCTCAAAACAATCATCTTTGTAGCAATGAATGATGAAATCAATGTGATATATCAATGCCACAGGCTTTGGTTTCGATGGCGGCCAAAACAGGAACGAAGAGACACATAAGGAAATGAATTTAATTAACATGTATAACAACAAGAAAGAAAATGAAGAAGAAACCTCATGTAAAAGAGTAAGTGTTATTTTTGTAAATATGGTCGTTGTTGGAATTGTTTTGGAAAATTCTGTTGTTTATGTTTATAGTTGTTTCACAAATTAGAACTGGATATACAAAAAGGTCGGAACCTTAAACACTCTAGTTTCTTGTCGTGGATATTTCAAGGAAACTGACCTATAAATATTCTTATATACGAATGAGATTAAGCGCCCAACAATTAGAGAAATCAAATTCGTATAATCATGATTATTTTCTCTCTAATAATGGAATAAGAGGTGGCATTCAACAGACCTCCATACAACTTTTGCTCTGGTTATCATCGACAATAGGACACCCAACACTTAATGTGGTGCTATAAAGTGTTTTAATACTATTCTCTAGGACTCTAAAATCTCAGTATGCTCATCTTAAATTATCTTTACACTTTGTTTTGAAGGTGATAACATAAAATAAGTTAGTGGTACTGAGTAGTACCCCAATCTACCAATCAGCTTCATGAGTTGGGTGTTGTGCATCCATGTGGTGGCAGCACAGGAACGTAAAGAATAATACAAACAATTAACATGTTTATTAATATCAATAAGTTATGAATATTATCGAGTTGCTTGAGGGTTGTATCCTAAGACTTGATGGATAACCGAATAGGTATTAATCCTTATAGTTATATGAAAAATTCTTACAACTAAGTTATTATTGCATGCTTAAAAGCACACAAAAACTATATGCCATAATGAAAAGTGGCTTAAAATGATGATGATAGAATTTATTTAAATAAGTATGGTTATGATATACAAATATGGCATGAAGAATTGATGATATGCTATGTTGCATATGGCTGTTAGAATTTGTTCGTGATTGGCTGACTAAAATTGTTGCCTTGATAATGATGAGATGATGCTCAAATGGTTACCAACAATTTGTATGTTTATTATTTGTGTCATGATTAGATCCCTTTAATGATTGTCAAGGCATCATAGTTTAATCTTGGATTTCTTATCCAAAATCAATTACACCCTAGGTTCTCCCACATATAGGGTAATTTATTCTTTGATTTTATCATAGTTTAATTGTAAAATTTTGTAATTATACACATCTTAAGGCACATCCATGCAACTCATTGTATCCCACAATGAGTCTTACATGCACTCGCACTTTCCAATGTACAATTCAGATTCTTCTACTGTGTGCATTACTTGTTAAACAGATTGATATTGTCTTAATTTGATGACCATGCTTTGCCATGACTGTCAATTATTTAATTATCTTGTTACAAGCATCTCATTTCAATCATGTCATTGTATCCACATAAGAGTGTTTATCCATAGTTTAAATTTTGTAATTTTTACCATCTATAATAATTTTTTAAATATTAATAACCATGTTATTTTCCCACTTTAGCACTGCTTCATGTAACATACCGAAGTAATTTCTGGTAACCCTATACCATATATGCTCCCCCCAAAGCAACATCTTATCATCAATATAAAACCACAACCAATTTGTGGATTGGTCTATATGATGGCAACATTAGGTTAAACAATATCTATGTTTATCATGACCACATCATGACTTCATCACATATCATCGTCATTCTCAATATCAAGGCAACAATATTATTCAGCTAACCTCAAACAAATTCTAATAGCCATATGCAATATAATATAGCATCAATTCTTCATGTCATGTGTGTATATTATAACCATACTTAAACAAAATCTAACGTCATAATTTTAAGCCAAAATCTAACATCATAATTTTAAGCCACTTGTTCATTATTGCATATAGCATGCAATAACAACTTAGTTATAAGATTTTTTCACATGACAATAATGATTAATATCCTTCAGTTTTCTTATCGATCCCGACTCTATCTTTTTCAAAATAATTTAATTATATTGTTTTAAACATCAGAAACATACTCATAAGTTGTTCATGCATACTTTGCATGCTTATCATTAGCACTTTATATATATATGTGTGTGTGTGTGTGTGCACAAAGGTTAGGGTACCGCTCTCAAGCAACTCGAGAATGTTCATAACTTGTTTACAATGATAAATAAGTTAATTTTTTGTATTATTCTTCATGTTCTCTTGCCACCACATGGCAGTGCCACACCCTCCTTATGCAGTATAAGCCTCAGTTAATTAATTTGCATTAACATAGCAATATGTGCAAGGAAGGGGTATTTGTAGGGAAATGTTCTACTTTTTATTTTGAGAGTTGAGTTATCTGAATTCATCCCAATACAAGGTGATGTTTACCATGGTGGTTTGGTACTTACTTGCATCACCCAAAAGAAAGGATACATCAAACACGTGATTTGCATGTATCAATGTACTGAAATGGGCACTCTGTCAAGTTCATGGACTTGTTTTATCCCTCCAAAATACTTAGTTGAATCCTAATATGAGGAGAAATTTGGAGATTAACAAGGCACATAAAATCTCTATGGTAACTAATTCATATGAGTAGCTTTTATTGCAATCAAATGCTTTCCTATTATAGTCTCAAAATTGGAAAAGCTACTTAAACTCCAAACTCATCTCTATATTGACTTTAATGAATTAAAACAATTTATTGAGTCTTGGCAAACCAGGAGCAAAAATCAATGCATGAAGTGATATGTGCACGGAGTACATATTAACTTGGAGCTGTCTAACTAAATTTGTAGACTTAAACAATATTTGTGTCCTTACAAGATTGTTAACATGTTTTGAGTATCAGCGATTTCTAATCGACATATGATTTCATTATTACCGACATTATTCGTTGTGAAACAACCGGGGTGACTGAGAGGTCAAACAGAAATTTTGATTTCATAAATTTTGCTCTACAAGTAACAACATGTTGTCTTGCCAAAGGAAGCTTACATTAAACTGTATATGAGAAATTTTTAGAGCCGTGTGTTCTTGTATTTCTCAAGATCTTGGTATTCTTGAATGTTGCATACAACAAATAATATTCTTCGGTTACATAGTCTCAAAACTATTCTTTAGTTTCATAGTCTCAAATTAAGTTTACTAACTACATGATCTTTCTCTGGTGCTTTCCACCAGTTACAATAACAGAAATCATCAGCCTTTTAAAATTTATTTTATCACAAATTCCAAAGTCATGGATGATTTCACTTAATGAAACCTTTGAATTTCATAAATTAAACATAGAAAAACTCTTCTGGGTAACACAAAACCCCTTTTTCATTTGAGATTTGCGATCTCATGGGCATTTATCTGAATTAGAAACAATAATGTTCACACGTAATACCATCAATAGAAAAGAGGGAATATATATTCATCTGATTTAGATTCTAATAAAACATCAGAATGAAACGAATAACCACCCACACACTCTACGTATTTGTCACAGCCATTATAAAAAACAAATCATGGGACATCGGTATCAACACCTCGATTATCTTATCACATACATTCATTTGTTGCAAACTAACTGGTACAACTGTGAGATTCCATAGTGGATTAATTCTATGAATTATGAGTGATGTCTCATCTTATCTCGTGTCAAACACATTATTCAATGGGTAATACAGTGAACAGGAAAAATACATATATTTCTAATTTCGATCCTAATAAAATTATCAGAAAAATAGAAGGAAAGAATACTCATGCCATCTTCGACTCCACAAAATTGATGGCACGATCCTCCTTCTTTTACACTTACGGTCGAGCGTAAGCAGTTTCCTACTTATAACCTCTTAAATTCCCACAAAAATCAGGCTCGACTCTCAGAGCTTGAGAACAAGATAGCTCATCCAAGGATCGAGTTGGCCTATTTAACAATGTGTACCTTCTACGCATTGGAGGATAAGGCTCACGGTAGAAGGTGAGGATAAACATTATCCTTTTCCTGACAATGTTTATTGCTTTGAATAAGATGGTGATTTTCCTAATTTGACTAGGGTGTGGATAATCATTATCCCAACGCCTTTAACTCACCATAAACAACATGCACAACTAAGTTTTTCATTTTTTCTTCAATCTTTCCATAGAACCCGTATTGTTGGCTTTTTTGGCCAACTCACATACCTCCGACTCTATGATATAGTAGAGACGTACAAAGGAAACCGCAGTGTTGCAGCCTTTTCTTCAACATCTAAATGAAAAAACAGGGATCGTGCCTTCCTTTCTCTTTTACTTTGGTACACACGATTGCTTTACCCACAAAGAATGGGTCGAGAATCACCCAAACCGATGTGCACGTTATTTGAAAAACCTTCTAATATCAGTCGAAGGTTAAAAAAAAACGTTGCTTTATCCCTTCAAACTTGTGATAAACATCCGTAAGGCAGCATTCAAAAAAGAAGGAACAACAATATTATCCAATACTGTTTCTTTTCACCAGTGTTTTAATGGACACAGTTACTATATATGTAAGCAGGGAGTCGACTTTTGGGATAATACCTCTTCAGACATTGGATGAGGTTGAGTTTTCATGGGTGTTTCCAAAGCCATGGATATAGTCGAACATATCTGAATCTAGATGGGTAATGGAATGAACCCCTTCCGGCAGTCTCGCCTTCTAATTTTTGCACAGGGGGTTAGCGGATTACTATCATCATTGGAAAAAATATGTATGATCGGAAAACAAAGGGACCACTTTTCGGTGATTCCATCCAGAAAGTAACGCTTTCAAAAAAAATATGACAGCGCATGAGGAACAAGAATCACACCCATACCTCTAGCGCCAAGCCATCAGAAAAGAAGTGCCATATCTGGAGTCGCACACCTGCTCTCCTCTAGCAACACATGAGGAATGAAAGTAGTACAACCAACTCATCAAGCAAGCAATACCTTGACAATCACATTTCTTTCTGTTGATTTTAACATTTAACTCTCACGTAAGTTATCCTCTTCTTCCGTCGATGAGTTGAGGGTTTCCCATCCATCCAACACTAGATACTGAACCATTTGTAAACCGAATCGTAAATGCAAACGTAGAACATTTGTCCTCTTGTTTTGAGAGTCGAACAACCTGACCTAATTCCCGATCTAAATTGTCTACATGAAACCCTATTGGCATCAACATCGTTGGGTAGAGACCTCTATTATATACAATCTCCATATGTGATTTTCGTAGATTATGGCTTCCAGGGAAAC
>APFE030283614.1:167309-205420 GCA_000404065.3 Pinus taeda | reverse complement strand
ATCTTGAACAGTTACAGTTAGATGTAAAGACACCCTTTCTCCATGGGGATTTGGAGGAAGAGATATATATGCAGCAGCCACAAGGATATGAAGTGAAAGGGAAGGAGAAACTTGTGTGCAGGTTGAAGAAGAGCTTGTATGGCTTAAAACAGGCTCCAAGGCAGTGGTATCTAAAATTTGACAAGTTTATGTCTGAACAAGGTTATACTAGATGTCACTCTGATCATTGTGTTTATCTGAAAAAGCAAATTGATGGCAGCTATATTATATTGTTATTGTATGTAGATGACATGATTGTTGCAGGATCTAACATGCAGTAAATAAATGTGCTCAAAAGAAAATTGGGAAATTCATTTGGAATAAAGGATTTGGGAGCTGCAAAACAAATCCTTGGTATGAGAATAACTAGAGACAGGAAAAATCGTAAATTAACATTGTCTCAGAATGAGTACATACAAAAGGTGTTGAAAAGATTTAACATGCACAATGCAAAACCAGTTAGTACACCTTTTGCTAGCCATTTCAAACTTAGTAAGGAAATGTGCCCAAAGACCCAAGAAGACATGGATTATATGTCTAAAATTCCATATGCATCAGAAGTTGGAAGCTTAATGTATGCAATGGTTTGCACAAGGCCTGATATTACACATGTAGTGGGAGTTGTAGGCAGGTACATGAACAATTTAGGAAAGGAACATTAGATGGCAGTGAAATGGATTCTCAGATATTTGAGAGGTACACAAACCAAGCATTATGCTTTGGTGGTTCAAACATTTCTCTACAGGGATATGTTGATGCAGATATGGTAGGTGACAAAGATAATAGGGGGAGCACTACAGGATATGTATTTATTGTTGGTGGAATAACCATCAGTTGAGTTTCAAAAATCCAAAGTGTTGTTGCACTTTCAACAATAGAAGCAGAGTATGTTGCTGCTACAGAGGCTAGTAAAGAAATGATTTGGTTACAAAGTTTTATGGGTGAACTGGCTAAGGAGCATGATATGGGCACGTCATACAGTGATAGCCAAAGTGGCATTCATCTTGCAAAGAACGCAGCATTTCATTCCAGGACTAAACACATACAACTCAAGTACCATTTCATATGATCACTGTTGGAAGATGGAGAGTTGAAGCTGGAAAAGATACACACTAGCCAGAATCCTACAGATATGCTAACAAAAGTTGTAACCAGGGAGAAACTGAGAATATGCTCAGTTTCAATTAGTCTTCAAGGATGATGATGAAGATGAGAAACAACCGGGTCCAAAGAGTAGTCATTGTCTAGCAAATGAAGCAGTGGTGGAGTTGCTACAATCATTCTCCAAGTGGGAGATTGTTGTGTGTGAAGCATGATTGTTTAGAGGTCTTTGTTTCAGCTGGATGTATACCCCAGGAATTTTGTACACCCCTCCACGTGGGGGGGTGCGGGGGGGACTTGTCCCGCCTGCAGGAGTCCACGGGTCAGCGGTCCCTCGGCGGGGGCACGGAGGCAGCGCCCCCGAAGCTAAAAATAGATGTAAATTGCCTTGTAAAAGTATTGTAATTTATAGTCAATCTGGGCCATTCATTAGGTGGATGATCTGACGGTAAAACGTATGTTTAGTTTAGGGTTTTTTTCCCTAGAAGGCAACCCCTCTCTATGTATGAGGGCATTATATTTGAGTCTGTGAAATAGATGTGTATTCGGTGAGCGAGAAATAGAGAGGTGAGGATGTGAGAGAAAACAAAGGATATTAGAGCGGATCTGTTGTAGGTTGTGTCTCTTCATTTCGCTAGATAATAGAAAGGAAGGACTGGCTGTTTAGGGTGGACGTAGCCCAAATTGGGTGAACCACGTATATCTATGTCTCTCTTCTTCTATGTGTTTTCTGTGTTTATATTTCTGTAATATTTTATGTGTTCCATTGCTCTGTAATATATAACTTTCCAACATATGACTAGAGGCTAATGACCTGGGGGAACTACTCTGAGATGGTTAAGACCTTGGGGAATGGTTCTACGCAGAAAAGGACTAAGAGAGATACCAACAAAAGGAATATGACCTTGAGGAGTAGTACCAAAATGTGAGTTGAGTTGGGAACAGTAGGTTGCGTATGTGTTGGCTATTGTGAAGGCATATGAGACCACTTATCAGTAACTCATGATGCTTGAAGCGTCCAAACACTGGATGTGTTAGCCTCTGAGGGGGTAGTTGGTGGACCATAATAATCAACAAACAAGGAAGAATATTTGTAGATTATAGGAGATACATTGGTGAGGGATGAGATAGTCTTATTGTTAGTCATCGATGAGATAGTGGACTGAGGTGAAGTCTAAGATTTTGAATCATAGTAATTTAGTTTATTGGTAGTGACAATCTTTGCATTATGAGGGAATCACATCTTATGATGAACTCTATATTTGGAAACTGACATAACATAGGTATAACTATGACCAAAAAGGATGTTGTAATCTATTGGGGAATAAATGAACTCAATCTCAATAGAGACATTCTTTTTGGAAACAGTGACATGATAGTTGCGATATAAACCAAGGGGCTGAGAGGGATGATTGTGCCAAGCATGGACAATGATGGTGAAAGGAGACAAGTTAGGTGAACTAAGTTTCTACCAAACATCAACCATCAAACAGGAGGAGGTGCCTTCATCTTTGATACACCATTGAACAATGGTGTTTCTTATGGATACTGGTATTTGAAATGTAGCAGATGAAGGTAGGGGAGGATTTCCAACTTTTCAAGGTCAAAGACAACTATAGGAGCATCATGGGTATCAAGAGCACCCAAAGAAAAGGGTAGAAATTTCCATTGGGATGGGCACATCTAGAGGACCTATAGTGTTGACATGCCAACAATATGGTATTCCAAGTCATCTACTATGCTATAGCTATGGGCAGATTTAGAAGATGCAAGGTTTCGACGTGATGGAAATTTGAGGAACTTGGCGATAACCTTTACCTTAGGGGAGGGATCTGTAAGGTACAATTAGATGATGATAGAGGCTCGGGGGAAACTTAGGGTTGGGGCTTAGTCACTTACTTAGTGAGTGGTTTGTCATATTGGCATAATCAAGTCTGAAGGTTGACTTGTTCAGTATTGACCTCATCAAAATTCGTCACAAGAATCTAATAATCATTATCACTAGATGGTGGAGGTGGGGGATCTGCATGACCTTTTGTAGGTTGAGCAACAAGATATCCTTGGTGAGGAAAAAGATTGGTAAGAACAACTAGTTGAGATGAAGTAGGATGAGGAGGAGGAGTAATGAGATATGGTCCTCTAGGAGAATCTACTTGAGCTTCCCATGCTTGACGCATCTAAGATAAAAGGGGACACTCATGAGTATAATGTCCATATACGTCGTAATACACACAAGGTTTGTTTGCATGAAGAGCCATGTTTTTCTTGGGTTGTCCACCATAACACTTGGTTGTGGGATTAGACTGGTTTCCCAGAGGTGCGTTAGGTGGTCGACCCTGACCACCTTGATTACCTTCAGATTTCTAGTTCTAAGTACCTTTCCCCTTGTTCATTTTCTTAGGGTTAAGGGGATTTCTTGCGCTCTATTGAGCATAACCTTGACCTTGTCGAGGAGGTTGTTTGTGTGGTAGAGGTGGGGGAAGCATGTGTGGTTGGGGAGTTGGTATTGGTGGGGCTAGAGTGTTAAGTATTGCATACATATGGTAAGGAGATGGGGCAGCATTAGGATAAATAGGCGAAGCAACAATTACACCTAACATTTGTTGATGCGGATGGGGATATGAATATGATGTGCTAGGACCTGGATAAGAGTTTCCATGTGGAATATTTGGGGAGGGATAAGTGTAAGAGGAACTTGTTGCTGCTTAGGGTTGACCATAACTCATCAGAGGTGGAGCATATGGTTCAATTTGAGGGTGTCAAATGCTTGTAATGATACCATCAGTGGCATGAGATTCCCTCAGTGAATTGGCAGCACTAGGATGAGGCAGATTAGGAATGATAGTATAAACATACCCTGACTAGAGGTAGATCGGATCAAACTTCAAGGCTACTTGGAGCACATCCTCCTCAGATTGAGGGAAGTGAGAAGTGGCATCTTTAGCAATGGGGGCTAAAAGCAATCTAAGGAACCAATCCATATAGACGCACTCTTCGAACTAAGGAGATTTACATATGCTCCTCCTTCTACATCATTCCTGAACATGGTTGAATAGGCGAGTGACAAAAGTTTGATGAAAAAAAGTCAATAGTTGGGTATGAGTGTCATAATGGTGAGGTGACTAGAAATAGGGAATAAAATCTTTGGAAAGAATGATGAAAGTGGAATGGGTGGTTGTAGATTGATTACCATAGCACTTAGCAGCAACTCTAATAAGAGTGCATTGGAACAGACGAAGACGGATGGAGTCTTCAATTATAAAATTGGATGAACACCACATATGGAATGAGAGAGCCTAGTTTGTGGGATATTCTTTAGGATTATGTTTAAAATTTTGGATTCCAGAAGGAATTTTAGTAGGCATAGTTGGCCAAGTGGGATCATCGAGAAGAGGATTGTTGATGATTTGGTTGAAATAAGGAAGACTCAAACCAACGATAAAAGGAAGCAATGGAGTAGGAGGGGACCATACCAGTGTAGGTTCCTCTTGTGGGGTTACCCTAGTTAGCACCTAGATTACCACCTTGCTTTCTCACACCCACATTAGTGCCTAACATGGTGATGTTACGAGGTTGAGAAGATGCGAAATCAAAGGAAGAAATAGAAGAATTAGTTGAACCAGAGTCAAAATTATGACTTGGTGGAGGACTATGTTATAGACATTTTTGGGCGCTGCAACTCCAATAATAAATGTCCATAAACCAAGGGCTTCTAAGTACCTAAAAGTGTTGCTTCACACCCTAAAGGAACAAGGTCAGCTGATTACATCATCTCCCAGAAGTTCTCCATGGAAAACTGCTCAGAACTGGTCAAAACTGGACCATACAGACTGCCCAGTGCAGAGGGTGCGATGCATCTCACCTGCTCAGTGTAAAAGGTGCGATGCATACTGAAAAGCCCTTCTGTAGGGTACAATGGGAGAGAGTGGACATATGGCAGAGACAGTTTGCAAGGTGGATGATCATGGAATCTTCCAGAAACTTCTCCTGTGACACTTGCCTCTCTGAATTCGCCTAGGGATGAGTAATAGATCATCAATCTCCAAGTGGAATCAAGAACTATCAGAGAGAGGACAATAATCAAAATCCCAGAAGCTGACTCACTCCCCTACAATCATCTATATATGGATCCCTCATCCTAGAGATCCAAAGGTTGGAATCTTATATCTGGTAAGGATGTGTTGTTGGTTTCCTTGTGCAATATCATAGTGTTGGGTGATCTAAGATTTTCATGAGGTGAAGAAGGGCTTTCATCCTGAGAGGATGACATTGGTTCAGAACAATTAGTTGTAATCCTCTTTGCCATTCTTGATATTAATAAAGCTATTCAAGTTTTCCTCCACATTCTTGTATGTTTGATGATATATGCATTTGTGTGGTCAATACATATCTGGTCCTGTATTGTTTATGATTGTAGATCTCTGTTCTTCGATAGTATTATGCTGCTTTGATTCCACAGGTGCTCTTTGAAGCTGGGTAAATGAAGAAGAAGCGACGAAGATATATCAGAAGGGAGAGGAACCAAGCACGGAACCAAGCGCAAGACTGAGGTTGGTGTCCTTTGTTCCCCTCTTATCTACTTCTCATAAAGCAAAGCGAAAGTGGTTTTAGTTTGTTTGTTTCTAAGATAGCTACCAGTCTTAGTGGGACTAGCAGCTCTGAGTGGACACTAGATTTCTCGATAACAAAATGGCGACTCCGCTGGGGAGCGAATAGATTGTTTGCTTATCTATATTTGTTTCTTTTATAAACTTACAGACGAAGCCTGAAGTCAAGCCAGCTAGCCTTCGAACTGCATTTGCTATGCAAGTGCAAAGTAGATCAATGTTGCTTCAGTCTATCTTCAGGTTTTGTTTATAAATTGAACAATTGATTTGCAAACATTCTAATTTCCCTGGTGGTGTCTCTAGTAACCTCATTAAATCAGCACCTGAGATTTATAATTACTGAACATCACTTGCTCGACCTAAATCCCTAAACTGAGCTACAAACTTTGACTAAGAACCAAGTTGAAGTCTCATCCCTAGACCATCGCACCTTATACTCTTGGGAATTTGGATGAATCACACCTCCCGTGTGCAGTAGGTGCATTGCATTGCACTCTCCCTATGTTACAGGTGCGCTGATCAGACAAGACGTCTTCTGCTTCCATATTTTGGTTTTCTGTTCACTCTCTTTAGCTTTATTCAGGAGTTTTGTTGTCTGTGACCAGTACACCTCTGTGGAAACCCCCTTCCTTTCCATCTTTCTGCCTCCATTGTGCAAAGAACTGTGAATGTTTTTGTGTATTGTGTGCCATTTTTAGTTCTCTTTTACAAAGAAGTAGTGTAATCGAACTGTTGTTTCTTGATTTGGAAGTGTCACAAGTGTTGTTTTCAGTCATAGAAGAGAATCCTATTATTCTGGATGGTCGATTATACTGTTACTCTTGTATTTGATTTGAATTAGTAGTTTTTCTAGTGTCGAAAACAATTTTCAATTCGAAATCACAAAGTGTCGTCATTATCTTCCTTTCGTATTTTGAAGGAAAATTGTTAGTACTGTCACTTTGAAATGATAATTCAGATTTGTACTTAGCATTCTTTTTGTCATTCACACATTAAGAAGGCTGAAAAAAAATACATGCATGTGCATTTGCATTTAGACTACTTGTTGGTTTGGTTTAGGACAGTGCATCTAGTTGTGTGCTCTGTTCTCTATGTTGAAAGAATCTAATTTCTCTTTCCTTAGTAGCTAGGATTTTCATTGCAAAAAGAATATTAAACAATTGTTTCTCATCTTAGACTACATTTTTAGGAATTATATATCTACATCACGCGGTGAACCTGAAAGGAAAATTTCTTAAGCAAGATCAACTGTAAAATAAATTCAATGAACATAAAAATGCTTTGGAACCTAATGCACAACATTTAGAAGTCTAGGCTAGAGACGTATTATGGCGTCGTAAAGCCTGGTAACTATCGCTTTCATTGCTGGTTGGGTGATTCCTCCTCTTTGAGACGACGAGTGCCAGTACGGACTTGTGCTCCCACGTACCGTCGAGTATATATTGGGAGACCATAATAGGCTATATCCTTTATCCTTAGGAAGCCATGTCTACCGCCCTATCGATCGCAATGCACTGAACACAACATTCGGGAAGATTGACTGCCGTACCGTAAAAAGTATTCTACATTTTTGCGATTAGTTTGGTAATCCCTCTATCTAGATTTCCAGAGTAGTCTCTTTCTTTCCTTTTGAGACTCCTTAAAGGAAAAGGTCCATCTAAGCACTTGTCACTTCAGGTTCATTAAAGATCGAAGGCGACTAGAGTCATCTTTTGTTTTTTCTCGACTCTTAAAAATTGAAAAAACAAGTTGTGTCAAAGCGTCTAAAATTCATTTAAATCGGAATCATTTTCCCCTATTATTTTGATTTGATCGAGTGATCCACAATCGTGGAAGAAATTCAATCGAAACCCCATAGTTCATGGAGGCTTACGAGTCAACTGTCGTTGACTCCGGGAACGAAACTATTCTGGATGAAATGAACTCGTTTGACTGGATCGAAGTCCCCTAGGTTTGTTGGAGCAAGTACTCTGACATCCTCAAAGACTCTGGTTACTCCAAACATTTCTGGTATCCCTGCCTCTATAGAAGAAATTCCGCGGCCACAAAAGGACATTACAACTAATCTTAGTGTGACAGTAAACACTTCTATTCCCGAACCGGCTCCATCTACAGCTGATTTGGAAGGTGTTACAACCCAAACATCAGTCACTGCAAAACCTATACCTTCTTCAGCACCAGAAATATTTTACGGACCTGACGGTCTACCTCTTCCGCCTAGATTGATTTCCATAAAAGAGATTATAGAGGATCCTCCATCTAATGCTCCATCACAATTTGGAGCTAGGATCACCCTATATCCTTCTTCATCAAAAGTTATTCTCCCACCATCGGAAGTTCCTGAAGAATCGCTGAGGAATCTTTTGGATAGGCTAAATATTTTTGAACAACCATCGACATCTAGGACTGTGTCATCCAACACAACAGCGGTAAAACTTCCTGCTGCTACTCCAACAATGTTCGCTGGCATGCCATCTGTCACAACTAGCTCTCAATCGCTGGATGGAATCCATCCAGGGGCTGTCTCGACAGTATGGACTATTCCCATTTGTTCATCCGGAATAATATCTGGAATCCCTTATGTTGAGTCTCAACAAATTGATCCTTCACAGTGTCAATTTGGGCAATCCGGTCCCCAAAGGCAAATCATTCCTTTGAGCACTGGATTACCGTCATATGGAGGGCAGTATACCCTTTCATTGTCTCCTCCGGGAGAACAACCATACGAGAGTTCAAAACATAATTCAGGGTATGATGGAATTACACCTAGCGGTTGGGTGCCAATACTGCCTCAACAACCAAGAGTTGTATATTCGATGCAAAAAAGTTTACCTGTGTCAAATATTCCCACTACGCCAGCTATTGTGACGGTGTCGCAAGTACAAGCGTTGCCTGTTGTATGCCAACCTCAGGTTTCTCAGGTCATAATAAAACCACCTCTTGTCCCTACAATGTGACCACAATCACCGACTAGTGGAATGACCCAGGTTCAAATGGGGACTATTACCCCTCATCTTGGCCAAACAGTCAGTATTGGGCAACAACTCATGGCTTCACAACCATGGCTAGTACAATACCAACAACCGCAATTCCAACAAGCTTACCAAGGATCTGAGCAGCAAGCCTTTGCAAGTAATGGGCAGTCGTACATTCAAAACAGCCAACATCAATCATATCATAATGGTCATGCCCATCAACCTTACCAAAGTTACCAGCATCAAATGCATTATGTTGGTATGGAAAAGCCAACTGCTCAAGCAATTCCATCTTATCCTGGGTATGCTTCGTCGAGCTTAAATCAACAGTTGCCTTTCGTGGCGACTTTAGAGTTACCGGATCTAAATCAACTAACGAACGATCCAATCGCTTACGCCCCTTGGTGGCCAACGATTCCACATAAACTTCCGTAAGATATTCTTAAATTTAATGGAAATCTAGGTGAAGATCTGTCAAATCATGTGATGACCTTTCATCTGTGGTTTTCATCAAACACTCTCAACGATGATTCGATCAGGCTTCGCCTTTTTTAGTGAACGTTAACTGGTCTAGTAGCAAAATGGTATATCGAATTGCCTAGAGCTCCGTCTGATAACTTCAGTACCCTTGCCACAACCTTTTTAACCCATTTTCAGTTACCCATAAGGTACAAAATGGGAACAAAGCTTCTTACCAATTTCAAACAGATGACGGCCACTCACATATCTGATCATATTGATGAGTGGTGACGTCGTCGTAGAATGGTAAAAACATATGTTCCTAATCAGTTGTTGGCCGAATGGTTTATTAAGTCATTGATACCTTCTATTACAGAAGATGTGGCAATGGGAGGACTCATCACTGAAGAGCAAGTTATTTCTCATGCACAATATCTAGACTTGATCTATACTCAGTCTGGCACGCTCTACGATAAAATCCCTGATGCTCCTAGACCAGAATTTTCCATTCCTCCCCCTCCTAAATCAAACAAAGACTCATGTCGGCGATGGCGTGATAGGTACGACTAGCACAAAAACCGTAAAGGCTACATCAAATAAGGCCCGTACGATTTCAAGTCAAAACGCAAATGAAGAACTTCTCGCCTCAGAAGTAAATGTCGTGTTGATCGACAAAGGCAAAGAACCCAAGCAACCAAGAGGCAAGAAGAAAAAGAAAGGGAAGAGAAGAAACAGGAGGAGTCATTTCCTGAAAAAGTTTTGCAAACCCTTCTGGAGATAGGAAACCAAGTCATCCATGCTCTATATGGGATCAGGATCATTGGACGAGAGAGTGTCCATATAAAGCTGAGCTTAGGAAATTCTTCAAGAGTTCAAAAACCTCGGCAGTATTGACTGATCCGTTTGTGAGCCGAAGAACAAATCTGGTTGCTAGCGACAATGCCTTCCCGTCCCAAGTGCTAATGTTGTCTGTTTCGAAGCAGCTAAATGATGCTTTAATATTGACAAGGAATAAAGATTACGGGAATCCACAGATGTCGAACAACAAGGATAATGATCAACCTAGTAATTTGACAACAACTTCACCCGAAGTTGTGCCACCCATCACTCCTGAATTAACGGTAAAACCACCAAAGGGAGTAGTACACAAATTGACGTTTAATCCTCGTGCCAGAGCAGCTCAACATTATAACATAGTGGAGGATCTAGCCCAATCGTCGTCCGCTATGTCGACACTTGAGGTACTACAAAATTTCCCGTCCCAAAGGTAGGCTTTATTGTCAGCAATGGGTGGGATTGACCCAACAGATTCCAATCTTGTATCCTTTAATCACAAAGGATATGACCCTCAGTTACCAGCTCAACTAGCTTTCCTTATTCAAGTGAAAGCCCTCAACAAAACTGTTCATCGAACAATTATTGATGAGGGGGCATATACATGTATTATGTCGATGAGTTGCTGGAAAACCTTAGGATCTCCACCCTTGTCGCAATCATCGATGACATTAAAAGCATTTGATCGACGAACATACACCCCATATGGGATATTGAGTAACTTGCAAGTCGAACTGGGGTCAAAACAATAGAAATTGATGTTGAAGTTATCGACGGAAACCTCAATTACAACATCCTACTAGGAAGGACCCGGATATATGCTATGGTTGCCGTTGTGTCGACGTACTTCAGGAAGGTTGCATTTCCCTTCCAAGGAGGAATTACGATCGTTGACCAACAAACGTTTCTCCCCAACAGTTCACAAGTTACAGGAAGCATTCCGATGATCCATGGAAGCCCTCATTCACTTCAAAATATCGGAGTAGGCCTACTAAAAGACCCTACATTAATGAGGAATTTTTCCCTACGGCCTCCAATCAATTTGGCGGAAGTGGAAAAGGTGGGAACTTGTGATATGATATCTTCTATTCAGAATATGTCCGAAAACAATATTAACATGGATCATCTACAGGTATTGTCTCCAAGCCCAATAGAAATATTGTAGCAATCAATGTTTTCGGCATGGGAGGAAAACCTGAATCAACGCTTATCAAGCATATGGATAGATAGGTCTAAGGAAAATGGCACCCCTTCAGATCCTTGGTCACAAGTACATTCTACAAACAAAGGAATTGTTCAGTCAATGATGATTGACGGGGCACCATGGGAAGATTACCACCATCGTTCTCATATTCCGAATTGTAAGGAGGATAATTCTAGTGACCTTGATCATCCTTTAGTTTTTGACTTTCTGTCAAATACTGTAAATACGATGGATTCCGAGCGAAACCTGTCCAATATTGAAGAGACTATCTAAATATCTAGACCAAAACAGATGTTGTAGAGAATATTCATGTCGGCAAATCTTGTTCTCCTTCAAAACTAGAAGTATATTACGCTTTTTTTCACGAGTTTAGAGATGTCTTTGCTTGATCATATGTTGAAATGCCAGGCATTGACTCGAGCATAGTTTAACATGAAATTAAGATGTATCCAGATGTCAAACCGGTACAACAATGACTCCAGCAGGTGCACCCCAAGAAAGCCACTGCCATCGAGGCGGAAGTTGAAAAACTCCTCCTGTGATTAAAAAACAAGGAACGATTAGAGTGTGCATCGATTATAGGGATGTAAATCAAGCTTGTCCGAAAAACAACTACCCTACACCCTTCATTGACCAGATAATTGATGAATGCGTCGGGATGTGAAATCTTTTCATTTATGGATGGATTTTTCGGGTATAATCAAATAAATATCCGCCCACAGGACCAGTGAAAGACTGCATTTATTTGTCCGTGGGGCACATTCGCATATCACAAGCTACCCTTTGGTTTAAAGAATGCAAGGGCAACATTTCAAAGGGCAATGAATTATGCCTTCCATGACATCAAGAACATCGTTCAACCATATCTTGAAGATATTCCAGCTCATTTGCAAAAGTGGACCGATCATCCGCAGCATTTAAGAGCGATATTTGTATGTTGCCGACACTACAAGATATGACTCAATCCGCACAAATGTGTGTTTTGTTTCAGTTTTGTTTGTTTACTTGGCTTTTTGGTCTCAAAGGATGGGATTCGTCTCGACCCATGTAAGGTTTAGGAAATCATTGATTTGGCTCCACCTTCAAATTTGCTTCAGATTCAGAAACTCCAAGGGAAAGCTAACTTTCTGAGGAGGTTCATTCCAAATTACACCGAACTTGCTAAAGGTTATAGTCATCTATTGAAAAAAGAAGTACCCTTTATCTGGGATCAGGTCACGCAAGCTTCCTTTGATGCTTTAAAGGAATCCCTAATAAAAGCATCATTAATGTATGCTCCTGATTATCAAAAAGACTTTAACCTGTATCTGGCTGCAGCGGATACAACCATAGCAATGGTTTTAGTTCAAGAGAACGATGGAATTGAACATCCAATATATTATTTAAGATGAAACTTAAATGATATAGAAATGAAGTACTCCTACGTTGAAAAGCTGGCTCTCGCAACTGTTTAAGTGATACAGAGATTTCGACACTATGTCCTCTTCAGAAAAACTACCATTTTATTAGATTGCAACCCCATGACTTATATATTGTCGCGACAGTTGCTGTGGGGAAAATATTTGAAATGGATAGTGATTTTACAAGAGTTTGATCTAGAATTCAAAAAATCCAAATCGAAGAAAGCCCTAGTTTTCGTGGAGTTACTATGCGATCTTCCATCATCGTCCAACGATGCAACATCGGAAGAAGCAATCGTGGACGAATCTTTGTTTCTGATATCTTCAAGCAATCCGTGGTATGGAGATATAATAATATATCTCCAAACCTAAACGTATAGGTCTAATACTTCATGCTCGGAACAATGACAGATTCGATACCAAGCAAAAGACTACGTGATCATCGGTGATATGCTTTAGCATCGTGGTATCGATACAGTTCTACAGAGGTGCCTCACCCATGAGGAGGCCGAAAAAGTCCTGAACGATTGTCATTGAGGTGCGTGTGGGAGGCATCAATCTGGTTATGCTATAGCTCAAAAGATTTTACGAGCAGGATACTTCTGGCCAAAAATGTTCAAAGATTGCATAACTGTAGTCAGAAGTTGCCATGCCTGTGAAATCTTTGATCGCAAAACCAGAATACCACCCGCACCTCTGTAGCCAGTAGTAGTTGTTGGTCCATTCGCCAAATGGGGCATACATTTCATGACATGTAACCCCACCTCGGCCGAGGGCATGGGTATATCATAGTCGCAGTAGACTATTTTACCAAATGGGCTGAGGCGATGCCTACATTAAACAGCAGCGGCGAAATGGCTAGCCTCTTCTTTTTCAATCATGTAGTCTCTAGATTCGACATTCCACAGGCCATAGTCATAGATCATGGATCGCATTTTTGCAATCACATGATGGTTGAGTTGGCTACCAAATTAGGACTGTCCCATGATAGCTATACTCTGCATTATCTGCAAGCTAATGGACAAGTTGAAGCAATCAACAAGGTCCTGAAGCACATGTTGCAAAGGATGATTAGGGTCCATAAACGGAGTTGGCACCTTATCCTAAACTCGGCCTTGTGGGCATACCAGACATCGGTGAGGAATGCGACCGGGTTTACACCTTTTCAACTGGTGTATGGCCTAGAAGTGATCTTGCTGGTTCAGTGTGAAATCTCGTCCCTCAAGCTCACGGTCGACCTTCTCCCCGGAACTTCAGAAGAAGAGGCTCGTTTCTTGGAATTAATCCAATTGGATGAAACCTGTCATGATGTTGCTTCGGCTAATGAAGCCCATAAGAAACGAGTCAAAGTCCAGTTCGACAAAAATGTCAAACCTCGTGTCTTCTCAAAAGGTGACCTGGTCTTGCTTTATGACCAGGAGTCCGATAAGTTGGGAGCAGGTAAGTTCAAGTCTTTATGGATGGGTCCCTATATTTTTAAGTGTGAATTAGCAAAAGGAGCCTACGAGTTGATGGATTATGATGGGATTTCACTGGCGCAACCCCGCAACGGGTTGTACCTCAAGCGTTACTATGCTTAACTTAGCGTAGTAACCCCTATGATTTCGTTACATTTTTGTTTTCGCTAAGGGTAATTGTTTTGGTTAGGTAATCCACCTTTTGTATTTGTTGCAGATGTCAAACCTATTGGAACCATTTGTTGGATATGCCGACAGAGCGAGTCGTAGTTTGTGGAACCTATCTTCTGCGGCCTGGTCCATCTTCGATCCCATCGGCGAGTTAGTGAGTTCCAGAGGGGTATGTATTGGTCGATAAATGAATAATATCACTAAATACAACGCGTTGATAGAACTCCTCTCTGATGCCATCGCACATGGCATACGCTGACTTGTCGTCAGGCTAGACTCACAACTCGTCATTCTACAACTCACTGGTATCTACTCTGTACAGAATCCAGCTATCTACCGCATGTTTCTAAGGGTCAAGATTTTGGCAAGATAGTTCAATTCTATTTAATATCAACATATTTCCAGAAATTTAAAC
Organism: Pinus taeda; assembly: GCA_000404065.3. Classification (NCBI taxonomy): domain Eukaryota; kingdom Viridiplantae; phylum Streptophyta; class Pinopsida; order Pinales; family Pinaceae; genus Pinus; species Pinus taeda. Next base: position 190,758 of record APFE030283614.1, on the reverse strand, counting down.
ACATTAACGGACTCATTGGCAAATTATGTGTTAGATAGATATTTGCGACATTTATAAAAAGAAGCATTGCATCAATATTTGCATCAGGATCATGTAACTTAACCAAAATAAAGCTCCGAAAATCAAAAATATATATATATATATAACTATTTATAGTTTATACATAATGTTCTGTAACCAAGACAAAATCAGTCAAATGACCCAAAACTCAAAATGCTAGGGGGCACCCTAGTGTAATGATGCTAGTGATAACAAGTCACCGCCTGTGCAATCATGCGTAAAAGCCTTGTCCATCAACTTGGCACACCAGTAGTATGTCGCTGCAACCTCATAGGCAGCTCATTGGTTCTCACATCCGGAATACCAAGAGTGAGACCCTCGACCTAATCCTACAATGCTGAAAGAGTCTCGGCCACATCAAGGTCGTGAAGGATGGCCCTCCTAACAGCCTCTCCTGCCGGAGCGGCAGCTACTGCTCTCAGGCGTACTGCTGGTCAAATTGTCCAATGTCTGCATGAGCACATGAGTTTTGATTAGTCTTGATCAAAGAAATCATAAGAACATTATGAAAACAATAAACAGAGATATGGTCAGAGAATTTACCTATAGCACCCCACTACTCACCAACCGGCAACACCAAATCTGGATCACCCCAGAAATCCATACCAGCATATGGACACTCAGCATAAACCTTCTCTTGGCAGTTGAACCACTCGAAGAAGGATTCAGAGAACGAAATATGGGAATGACCCACATGTCGGGCCATAAGAGTGGATATATTGTTTTCCAAGGCATCTCGTCAACCGTCATCATGATTTATTTAAATCTAATTATTGACTATGAGTCAGACTTAGGCTTACTAAACTCCTTGTTTAAAGTCACCCTAGTCTCTGCTAGTGATGCAAGAGGATTATCAGAACAATACTTAATATAACAAGTTAGCAGGTGATCCTAAAAAGTGATAATCAAATATGCCTTATTTATATTGTCATCAGTAATCTATTGCATTGTCCAAACAACATTCGCGAAAAACCAAAACTTCTATGTATCTTCACTCCCTATTCCCTTGAAAATCGGTAGCTTAATCGTATTTGCCATGTTGAATGGTAGTGGTGGAGGTGGAGGTGTGGGCGAAGGTGTATGTGGTGGAGGTGGAGGTGGAGGCAAAGTGGATGGATGATGTGTTCGTGGAAAACCCTTTGTTATCAACTGGACAACACTTCACAGAGAAGCATGCACCATTCCTTCATCGTCGCTTGAAGGAGGTCTGGTCAACAAACTATATTATGGACTTGATCTCTCTCGATATATAAAGAGTCTTTTGCTTCATGTAGCTTCGAACATCAAGCCAATGGCATCACTTATTTTTCACATAATGACATTTTAATCCAAGTATTCAATGATCTTAAATACTTACCTCATGGTCCTTTGAAAAATCACCACTCTTCTTCGCTATATCTAACTGCAGTATCAACTACAAATTCTGTGACAAATCATCCTAGAATCTAATCGAGCCAATGATCAATAGCCCGTGCAATCTTGTTTTCAGATGCTTATAATTATTGCACTAATTTTGGAGTCCACACTATAAGCCTATCGAGCTTCCACCTTCCTTAACTGTCTGTTAATTCTGCTAACCACTCATACAATTCAATGGGAAAAGTGTAGAAGAGGATATTGCGTATCTCTATATACATATACTTATTCAACCACTCTTCTTTTGACAGGCGTGGATTCCTATTTTCTTGTGCTGCAAACTCATGAATATTCGAATCCAACCACTTTCCAATTTATTTCTTGGTTAGATTCCAATGATGCAACATCACATCTCTTTGAAGCAGATCTTGGTCCTCGCAATGGAACCATTTGCTAGCTTAGGGGGTCCTGACCCAAGTTTAGAGTTAGCTATTCCAACAAACAAAACCCTACATTACTGGCCCTTTTGACAAAAACCCATGTAGGGCAGGCTACACTCTCACCTGAAGCAGTATGGGGGGATGCAATAACCAAGTTTCTGCATCCAAAGACTAGTGTGATGTCTTCTATCTTTTTAGATCTGCCTTCGCATAGATCAATACACTCTTAAGACACATTGTTGTAACTCTGTTAAAATGGCCTCCGAACCTTTGTGAAGGTCTATGATTGGGCTTTTTAGACCTTTAACAATCAATCTATCTACTTACGTGCATTAGAGAGTAGTCCTAAATTAAGGTTCACACCGATTTACTTAAGTTATTAGTAAACATTAGAGAATGCATTAGATTTTTCATGAAAATACTTAAACATGCATTGCGTACATAATTAACACTTATTCAAGAGAATCACACAACATTCAATCAATATTTTATAAAACACATAATTCATTGACATCATATAACATTATCAGAAATAACATAAATATGTGAGAATTATTCAGAAAATGTATTTATTTATCTTCAATTCAAGATTATTGACTCAAAACTACCTTGTGCACACAACTACAGGGGTTCACGCACTTAGTTGCAGACTCTACCTAGGCCTCTGCACACTTGGTTGTAGAGCCTTTCTTCTCCAATTTGACCCACTTCTCTTTGCTATCACTTCATCATTCTAATCATAATTTCCTTAGACTCTTCTAAGACACACCTATTTATAGCCTTTTTCATACAATGCCATGGTCTACGGACCATGGGTGGATCTCAAAACTAACTCAAACTTTACATAAAATAAGGTGCTAAACCCCTTTGAATCCTATTAATCTACACACTTCACATCCACAAACTATGGATACTTTAGATTATTTACAAAAATTGTACCAAAACATGAGCTATTTTAACCCCAAACCTGACCTAGGGGACCCCATCCCAACAAAGCCTGTCAAGCAGAGACCTTATAGACTAAATTAATAATACAAGGACCAGGTGAAAGAAGAATTAGGAAAAATTTTAAAAGTTGGGATATTGAACCTCACAAAGAATTTGAATGGGTAAGTGCCATGATGGTTCAGGAATACAAGGAAAAAGGGGAAATCAAAATTTGTGTTGACTTAATGTAGTTGAATGAGGCATGCCTACATGACCCCTTCCGTACACCATTTATAGATGAATTATTGGACAATGCAGGAGGACAAGAGGTTATTCTTTCACATATGGATTTTTAAGATACCATCAGATTAGAATTGCACCAGAGGATAGACATAAAATGTCTTTTGCCACATAGTGGAGCTCTTATCAGTACACTGTGGTGCCTTTTGGATTAAAGATCACCTACTATATTTTCCATAGTTGTAATTGTGGCTTTAAAAGACTATATACACAAGTTTTTGGAAGTATACTTTGAGGATTGGATAGTCTTCGGTCTATTACAGAAGCATATGGAAAGCTTAGGTTGATGTTGGATACATGTAGGCAGCACTAGATCTCAGTGAATTTGAACAATTCCATATTTTGTGCACCATTTGGTATACTGTTGGTACATGTAGTCTGTAAACAAAGATTAATGGGTTATCCTCTGAATATCACAGTTATTGTGAACCTACTAGCACCAAAAATAGTAGGAAAAATGTGCATGACACTAGGATATACTAGCTAGTATAGAAATTTTATAAAGGGGTACATGTAGACAACTGTGCCAATGGAGAAATTACTTAAGAAATACATGAATTTTCAATGGAGCAAAGAGTTCCAGAAAATCTTTGATGTACTGAAAGAGAAGATGGTAATTGCACCTATTCTAGTCTTCCCGGACTGGAAGAAGGATTTCCATGTACATATTGATGCATCTTGCATTACGTTGGGTGTAGTGCTAGTTCAACTGTGAGCAAGGGAAATTGGTCATCCTATACCATTTCCAAGTAGGAAGTTGTGAAACGAAGAAAAGAAATATAGCACAACAAAAAGGGAGGGATTAGTTATAGTGTATGCATTACAAAAGTTCAGGCACTACTTATTGGGGTGCATTTCAAAATGTTTAGTGATCACTCCGTGTTGAAATATCTGGTGTAGGAGGAAATATTTGTTGATGGTTGTTAATATTCTAGGAGTATGACTTCAAAGTTATAGTAAATCAAGTTAAATTGAATGCTAGACCTAATCAACTATCAATAATAAATACATGAGAAGAACCCACAAATATCGAAGATAACTTGCCTGATGCAAAAATATTCACATTTAAGGTCACAGATGATCACTTCGCAGATATTTTTTAGTTTCTGACCACATGAATGGAACCCGTGGAGAACACTATGAAGCAAAAGAAGGAATTGGTCATTCGAGCAACTGATTTCACCCAAGTCATATGAAGAAAACTCACTTGTTTGACTACATTTGACTTGCTCAACATAATTTTCACCCAAAATTACATGTATAACTTGCTTGACAAATTCAAACACATCTTGATTGAGTTAACCCTCATCTCACAGGCATAGAAAAACCCTAATCTAGCATAATTTTGGTCATTTTTACCTCTCTTAGGAATTTTTATGTCTTTAGTTTTTTTCTATTTTTTTTCTTTATCTTTTTTAAGAGGGGGGAGGGAGGTGGTTTGACAATTATTTAGGATTTTTCCCTGATTTTGATTTTTCAAGTTCAACTTTCAAGGATGTTAAGGACATATATTTTTTTTTGTTGATTGTTCCTCCCAAACATCAACTTCTTCCCACAACCTTCGTGAATAATGAAAATGCCAAGAGAGAAGCACTTTTCTTGGATTAGTGTGGAACGTTTCTAGGAACAAAGAATCTTAGACATAAATTTTTCCATATTTTTTTTTTTTTTGAAAATTAGGCTACTTCTATTATTATACAAAAAGGCTACAAAAAATTACAACGAGGCAAGCCTCAGATTTCACCATTCGGAGATGGATTTAGCACAGTGAGACACATAACCGGGATATCCAGACAGACACTTGTCACCGACCAAGACTGGAAGACCAACAAACTGCCAAAAACCTCAATCAACTGAGAGATAATCCTAGTGACCCAGACATTGTTTTCAGTTACAGACTCAAAAAAACATATCCCCAGACTGTTACATAGGACAAAATAGCCACATACAGAGGCGCGCTTGAGAACCGTGATTAACATGAAAAGGGTTGAGCATAGCTTCAGCTTTACAAGGAAAATCGCGCTGAGAAAGCAAAGAACAAGAGATACCAGATGAGCTAAATTAAAGCGCCATACCCACCACCAAAAAGCCCTGTAAACTGGCTCAGTCATCCACTAAGGTGGAAGGCTACTCTTCCACCACCCTGCAGCCATATTGGTCCGGCTCGCTTGAGTCAGTGTAAGGCGCATCGTCTTCGGCTGGTGCACTTGGACCCGCCACCGCACCCGAGGTTCCCGCTGGCTAATCTCGTTGACCTAGGACTAGAGCAGGAGGCCGAGCTTGTTGAGACAGGATTGGAGCAGGAGGCCCTTGCTCCTCAGCGACTGGTGGAGGGACTGCACGATCACATTTCTCGATTCTAACAGAGATGTAATATGTTGCATTGTCCAGTAAGCACGGGAAGCAGAACCGGGATGAGGGATGTGAGGTGTTCTCGCAGACAGAAGCACGAGCCCACCCTCTACCTCTCCCTCGGCCTCGCCTTGCGCTTCATGAGTTAGAGCCATCTGAAGAGGATTCAGAGTGAGAGGAGCGCTGCGGGTTGGCTCTGCCTCTGGCGCCTCCCCAAGGCCCGCCTCTATGGCTGCTAAGGCGAAGCCTTTCCCTTGGCATATTGGACTAGAATTAACAGTGAGACGGCGCAGAGAGTTGTGGCTGCTCGAAACCAGAGGCTTAGGGAGCCAAGAATTCGGGCCCAGAAACTCTGAGTGGAGCGGAGGCATAGAAGGCAAGATATCCCCGACAACAGAGATACCTAGGGGAGCCACAAACGAAAACACCCACAATTCCCGATTGGAAGACATAGGAGCGTGAAGAAGATAAACAATATGAACGGGAAATTCAACAATAGGGACCAGGGCTTCCAGAATCACAGGCCGAGGTCTGAACCTCCAAAAGCCCCGATAGGAAAACACAGGAGCATGGGAGAGATAAGCAATGTGAACAAGAGACTCCACAGAAAAGACCAGAACTTTCAGAAGTGCAGGCCGTGGTCTATACCTGTGAGACCTTCTCCGGCGTCCACAGACCTACTGCAAACCACAACACGGAATAACCCAAAGCCAAACATTAACCAAAACAGCAGAAAGGAAATGTGTTACCATCCCTGGCTTGCTGTAAATATACTATGCAGCCACTGTCCATGCCATGTGTGAACCGATACAATGCAGCTGCCTCCCGGAAGCCGAAGTAACAGAGCGTGAGCGAAGGACTATGTTATGGGTGGCTGGCTTGCGGTGGGTTATACTACCCGCTTTCAAGTTGAAGCGATAGGGGTGGCAGGCCTTAAATTCTGCTGTACAGATGGCGGGGCTAGGCTGCCACTTGCCTAGTGGGAAGCCTGCCCCTGTACCTACATCAATTAATATCACCCACAACCGGGAGATGAAGATCCTGGAGCACCAGAGAGTGGCAATCCTATTGAAGTTTTGTATCCTCTGCATCATGGAGAGTGCCTGTATAATGAGGATGATGTTGGTTCACCCCTTGGTTTGCCAATCTATCTGCTACTCTGTTGGCCGAACGCCTAACATGCTTGAAAAGGATACTGTTAGGGCGTCGAAGCCTTTCTTCCAATGTTTCTAGCCTACTGAGAAGTCTCCAGCTGGAGGCTATTTTGCCGCAGAGGTCCCTGCTTGAATTCTAGTAGCCGCATTGATAAGAATTAGGGAGTCTCCCTCCACCTCCAGCGGATAGAAATTATGATGATCTGCCACACAAATTCCTTTCCACATTCCTTCCAACTCCGCCACATTATTGGTGTTTGTGCCTGTCGACCCATAGTAGATGTGTTCCACTGATCCTTTGGCATTTATGATTACACCTTCCATATCCTGACGGACCAGGATTTCCTTTAGCAGCACCATCAAAATTTAGTTTGAAAGCAGCTCTTGCGGGGGGGAACCATTGTGAGGGGGAGGTGATCTTGGGAGAATTTCTGGGAATACCTTGCAGAGAACAGGATATGTTAAGATTCTAGGAATTCCAGATGCTTAGCTCGCGGGGGGACGTTGGCCAGTCATTTTCTTTCCAAGATCTGAGTGCCAACGTTTCTTGTAGATTATGCTTTAGGAGTAGCCAAAGAATTTCTACGGATCTTCTCCTGTTGTTGAAGACCCTATTGTTCCGTTCCTTCCATAATAACCAATAAAGAAAGCCTGGAATGAGGTTCCATAAGGAGTTCAAAATGGGGCTTTGATAAGGGTGCTTGGGCCAGGTTATGAGAGTGTTTGCTATGTCCCCCTGACTGTCCCTTATTCCGTTGTTGCATTGGTCGACTTTTTCCTAGAGCTGAGCTGCGATTGGGCAAGTCTCCATGATATGTATGATGGTTTCCGCTTGGCTGGTGCAGTTGGGGCATCGTGAGGGTCCTATGAAGCCTCTTCTTTGTAGATTATCCCAGGTTAGTATGCGGCACTTGCTTAAAAGCCATAGGAAGGTAGATACCTTAGGCCATAATCTTGACTGCCATATGTGAGTCCATAACTGATATTTCTCTGTATGGCTATGATCATAGCGTATGGTATAGGCTTCTTTGGTGGCGAAGATTCCTCTTGAGGTGTGACCCCACCTCAGTTTGTCCTGCTGATTAGAGAGTTTTATTTTCCTTTGATTTAGCTCCTGATCTATATCTGCATAAGTCTCTCCATGCCAATCTGTCTGCCAAGAGCTTGCGGGTTTCCATTGTTGGAAATCTTGAATCGTTTGCCATAAATATAGTCGCGTCCAAGGAGTAGATTGTAATATAAAGGTCCTTGAATTACCATAACGTTCATGTGAACAGTTTTCCTTCTCAAAGTAATGGGCACATTTGGAAGGATCCCTAAAGGTCGACTGGTTCCTTTGTCGAAGCCTATTAGATTTCTCATTTCAGGAAAAAGTGATGGCGAACCAAGCGCTTTCCAAGCAGTTGAGGAAAGGATACTCAGAGAAGCCCCTTCATTAATGATGGTACCAACCATGACCATTCTGTAAGCTTGTACAATAATTCTGAATGGTACACTGGCTGGTAAATGGGGTCTACCTAGTGGAGTAATGTAATGACAATGGTTCAATCCTTATCAGGACCATTGACGAAGAAGCCATGCCCATGCTTGTGAATGGGCATCGATTGAAAATCTACAGGAAACCTCTCTCGAGGCAAGAGTTCATTGAAACTTTGGAAAAAACAGTGTTGGTAGTGGAGCAAGGCTCTACCCCTATTCCACCCACACCTTGATCATAAAAAAAAAAAAACAGAAACAGAAAGATCCTTGGGTGAAAACCTTTCTGAGGCGCCCACGCTAGTATGGAAAAGAGATACAAAGGCATTGCTTGGAGGACCGATTTGATCAAAATAAGCCGACTGGCTATATTGAGCGATCTGTAGGTCCAAGATAAAATTCACACTTCCAATTTATCCAACAACGTACGCCATGAAGCATGCTTGAGGGCAGAAGCCATGAGAGGAGCACCCAAATACTTGGAGGGCAACACAGCAATACAGAAACCCAGAATACGAGCAATGTTTCGTTGAGTGGAAACAGGGGAATTGAAGAAGAAAAGCTGGGATTTGGAGGCATTAATCGAGGTTCCAGAGGCTTCAGAAAAGAGAGAGAGTGGGGTTTTAAAGGCTTTGGCTTCTTGAGAGGAGGGATGACCAAAGAGCATCGTATCGTCCACGAATTGCTGATCAGATAATGGATGAAGACCATGGATCGCTATACCTTTGATCGCCTGAGAGGAAACAGCATGGTGGAGGAGGTGACTGAGTCCTTCCGCCATAAGAACAAAAATGAAAGGGGAGAGGGGATCCCCTTGACCAATGCCTCTCGACGGACGGAAGGGCGTGGACGGGGAGCCATTGAGGAGAACCGAAAAGCAAGGAGAGGTTATGAGGTTCATGATCCAGCGAGTCCAGGTAGCATTGAATCCGAAGGCTAGCAGCATATGCTGGATATATTCCCAACTGACCTTGTCAAAGGCTTTAGAGAGATCAAGCTTCATTATCATGTCCGGTTTTTTGAGAATTTTTAAAGAGTGGATATATTGGCACCATCAAGGGAGTAGGGTTGAATCTGGCAGCGTTCCCTAACGAGGCACTCCAATTGTTGTAGGATGAAGTAACTGCAAAGCTGAGGGCTCGTGAGCACCGCGCTCTATAGGTTGTCAATGAGCAATGGATTAACAATGAGAAGATGGCCCTATAGCAAGACTGTCCTATTGCTTGGACTCCAGGGTTAGTATAGAGACTAGAACACTCTGAGGATAAGATTGCCTATGCTATCGATCATTGGCTCAATTGCATCATAGGATGATTTGTGACAGAATTTTGTGGTTGATACCTAAGTTAGCTACAATGAGGTGGAGCAATGATTTTTCAAAGGTCCACGAGGTAATTACTTGAAGTCTTTGAATACCTATATTAAGATGTTGTTGTGCGAAAATGGGTTACGCAACTACCATGATGTTCGGAGCTATGTGAAGTGGAAAGACTTACAGGAATGAAGGAAGAGAGGGTCTTGAATATTGTCCATTAATTTCACCTCAACTAGGTGACGGAGAGGGAGTAGCACAGGCTTCTCCACGAAGTGCAATTTAGTTAATAAGACAAGGATTCCCATGACTACCACCTCCACCCACACCACCTCCAACTTCACCACCATCACCTGTGACTTCACCTATACCACCACCACCTCCATCGCAGTTTATCACGGCAAATTCACTAAAGCTACCTCTGTTTAGAAGCATGGGAAATGAGGACCCAAAATAGTTTTGGTTCCTTGTAAAATTTGTATGGGAAGCTCAGGGCATCACATATGATCACATGAAGAAGTCAAAATTGGTTAGTGCTTTGTAGGATCGCACGCTAACCTGGTACATCAAGTACTTTAATGATAGCCCAAACACTAGGGTGGCAAATATCCAGACCGCATTGAATAAAGAGTTCAGTAGGCCTAAATTAGAGGCATAGTCAATTATGGGGTTCAAGGAAATTGTGATGAAACTAGGTGAGACACCTTGGTAATTAGATCATCATTTGAAGTGTAAAATCCACGAAGCTAATATGAACTTAACATATGGACAACACCGTGAGTTGTTCGTGGCTTTGCTCCTGCCACACGTAAGGGTTGCACTGTCACAACAGAAGATTACGACTCAGGAAGAGGCCTTGGAGATTGCAATGAGACTGCATGAATCATTGATGCAGGATCCAAATTTGGGGGTTCAACAGATCCATGCGCAGTTGCAAAATATTGGCCTTGAAATGTAAAGTTTGAAGGAGGATAGAACAGTTCGACCGGAGGTGCGTGAAGAGGTATGGTGCCTGAAATGTAAATGTTAGGGGCATGACAAAGACCAATGCCCAGTCCTTACAAACTATATTGTAGGAGGAGGACAGATGCCTTTAAGGCTAGAAGCTCAAGTAGGACCAAGCGTGGGGCTTGTGTTGTGGTGCGTGTAGAGCCTCTAACTTACACCTCATCATCCACTATTACCTACTGTTTTTCATCACTTACCTCTCTCTTTTGCCTCATTTTCAATGTAAAACCACCCAGATCATTACATTAGATGTCATTAAGAATGATCAAGTGAGCTTTGCTAATGTGTGACTGTTTTGTTTAGATTTTGACATATTTACAGGCATTCCGCAGCTCTCTGCCGATTCCGCAGCCATCTGCTAATTCCGCAGCCATCTGGTGATTCCGCAACCTTTTTGTTAATCTCAAGGTTCCACATGCCATTTTGCCAAATGAGCCACATGGGCACTTAGGAATCAAGGTGCTCGAGGTTCCTGTGCTATTGGTTCAGCCATCCACGTCATTTGCACCTCCGGTCAACAAGGGGCAAGTTACGGTCAACAAAGGCAGCTTAACGGTGATGCGTAAGCTGTTGGGTCACGTCAGTCCAAACGGTGACTTGTCCGTGTTACGCAGGTTGTGGGGGACATAATCCAACTCTGGATTCAATGCCCATAATGACCAGAACCTCCAGCTCATCCACACAGGCTTATGACGTGTTAATTAAACCTTAATTACGCATGACAGTCAGTTATTTTTCAGTTTTAGCTGTACGCGTTAAGCTATCTTTCAGATGCCTATAAAAACTTGCGTCTGTGTACGCTTAGATAACTTTTTAATTGCTGTGTTTTTATGAACTTGTTATAATTTTAGTGCATTTCAAGACTCTGTTTTAATAGTGTTGTTCTAGCACTCTTGACTGTGATTTTCTGCACATGGAGTAATAGAAGCAGTGATGTTCTGAAGTTTTCAATACCTTGAGTCTTCTTTGGGTTATATGAATGGAGGGCCCCTGTTCATGTTAGCCTTGTATAGTATTTTATGTTCAGCATTTCCTTATTTCCATTCAGCATTTCCTTTGCTTGACACATGTACAGCGTAATTTACTTTCATGTTATTTCATTTCCAACCTTTATTTTAAGCTGATCAACATTGTTCTTTTGCAGGTTTTTAACTCGGGATTGCTTGTGTGTTTATGTATTTGCTTTATATCTAGTGGTAGTTTCAGTTGACAGATTCAAAGTTGCTGCCTTTACTTTATTTTCATAGCTGATTTTTAGTTTTATTTCTCAAATCTATCTGCTAACATATGAATGGTCTCTTTATTATAAATTGTCTATCATCTTTTAGAGATCAGAATACTGATAACTTGCAGCTGACTTTGGGTACTTTTTAGACTAATCTTTAAACTACTTTATAATCGTGTCTTACACAGTACTATGTGTTAGAGGCAGAGAGTTAGAAAGAGCAAAACATTATAACTAGTCTTAAAGTAGATTTTTCTCATTTTTATCATTTCTTAGACTTATCTTTAGCTACTTCCTAATCGTGTCTTACACAATACTATGTGTTAGAGGCAGAGAGTTAGGAAGAGATAAACATTATCATTGGTCTTTTAAGTGATTTTCTTACCTTTTATTTGCAGTAGCATGAATGGTGTCTAATGCCATTAGAAAGTGGTTCTTTGCTTTCAGTTCACTTTAATTCATTTATTTCCTTCAAGTTTTCCTTTTCAGCAAGTAGTTAGAAACCACTAATCACACACCTTCACTCATCTAGAATTCACCTTACACACACCATCACTCATCTGTTTATAAATACATCACTCCATCTTAGGAAGATAAATTAACCACAAACAACACCCCCAAACAACAAAAAGCTTTAAGAGGTTGCTTAAGTACATATAGTACACCTTCACTTCATCAGCTTACGAGCCCTGGGTTGACAATTAATGACATCAATTTAGGAACACTAAATTGACTAAACAATAGTCTTAGGTGTTATTGATTTATTTTCTCTCTTGCCAACTAATTTCTTTCTCATAATAGAACATTTATCATTAGTTACATGTTTCATAAGGATTATGTCATCTTCATGTGCCTCCTACACACAATTCACATCATCATGAAAATTATTTTACCTTTCATACATGACGAATGATTTTACCTTTCATCATATTCTGAATCACCATTTTTGTTGACACAAGGACCAATACTTGTAATTCCATGCACTCTTCTTCAACCCATATTTCCCCGAGCTTGAAACCCTTTTCTCTTCATGATTCAACTAAGAACCCTTGGTCCATGTCAACTTTTTCTACCTAGCTTCGAAGTTTCAAATTGTTTTGTATTTAAATTTTCACTAGGGTTTGTAACTAGAACCCTAGGGTTTCCAAATTGATTTGTATTGAATGAGGAGGAATGATTTTAACTTTAATCATATTCTGAATCACCCTTTTTGTTGACATAGGGACTGATACTTTTACTGGTATGCACTTCTTCAACCCGTCTTTCCCTGAGTTTGAAACCCTTTTCTTTTCATGTTTCAACTTAGAACCCTTCGTCCATGTCAACTTCTGCTACCTAACTGCCTACTATCAAATCATATCATGACTTTCCACCTATGGTGATTTCTTAAATAAATATGTGTACATTTACTATTCACTTGGCTTATGATGATGATTCTCTTGAATTACAAGTATATTTTGTATTCCATTATGCAGGGATCGAAATTGAGCAATCACATGAGGGAGAAGATTTGTCCCATCAAGATGATCAACCAGGTGATGATCAAGATGTTCCCTATGAACCTGATCAACAAATAGAGGATCATGTGCCTTATGGACCTAATCACCCACTAGGGCAACATATTCCCTATAAATTTGATCAATTGTCACTAGAGGAACAATATGTGCCATATCAAGCTAATCAACCACTAGAGGAAGAATATTTTTCCTATCAAGTTGATCAACCACCAGGAGAATGAAATGTTTTGTCTCAAGTTGACAGGATAACAAGGAGTTGCAATGGTTTGGAAAGGGGTGGAATGTTTGTAGAAAATTTGGATGCAAAAAAAATAAAGGGCCTTAGGGAGCTTTCCCTACTCGCACTATTATAGACCATGTCAATAACATCATTTGGCAATATTTTGAGAAATGTTCAGTTGTTGCACAAGCTCAGATACTACATGGGTTTATCAAACATAAGAAACTAAAACATGCCACAAAGCTTTTGGGTGTCCAATACGATAAAATAAAGAAGATTCATATGAATGTCACTAAAAATATATCAAAGGCATTCACTATGTTTGGAAAATAAAATAAAAAACTTAACGTTCAATTTTCAAGCGGGGTAATTAAAACTACTATTGTTGCACCAAGTACATCAAGGCAACAAAAGTTGGCAACAATGTCAAATTTTCTCTATGTCTCAAGAAAAACATTGCACAAGCATACCAAATTTAGGGTTCGAGTAAATGAAAATGATGAATCTGCTTGTTTGGCTCTTATCACTAGGAAACCTTACCAATACATGCTTATAGAAGGAATCAGAGCACTTGTGGTAGAGTTTTGGGAGAGTCATTCCCATGCTATTCCATATAGAAAGCATGTCGTGTGACATCGCATCGCTAAAGGTGAGTATGTGGAACATGCTAAACACATTGTATAAATGATAGAAGTTACATTTTTTGAGGAATTTCAGAAAAGCAATCACCACGTGAAGATATCCATAAGGATGTTTCAGAAATTGAAATTGTGGTTTATTAGGCCTAATACAATTTGTAACACATATTGTTTCTAATATCATGTTGAATTTCATCTTCATTATGACACTTTCCAGGAATTTTACAAGAAGAACTGTCACAGTGACCCTCCTCCTCCTACAGTGCATGATTTTGTTTCATCAATATTGTGCATAAGGGAGCCAGAAGAGTTGTTTTACAAGAAAATATGTATAGGTGTTAGAATATGCACTAAATGTGGTGATTTGTTATTGTTCCATAGAAAATGTCTTATTGATCCCAACCAGTCTAGGATGTCATATGTCACCATCACATAGAAGTATTATGAGCATGTCGTGGGAAATCAACCAGGTTCTTCAACTATAGTGCCTAAGAGGATCAACTATGTTGAGGATGAGATTCCTATTTCACAATTCATGGGGGTGTTTCAAAACCAAATCTATAAATAGATCAAACGCCCACACAAGTCCAGGTGGCAAGCATCTGAATAAGCATTCTCTCAAAGTATTTCAGCCAGGTAGAATCTTATCAATGGTGTACTTTCCTGAGAATTAACATTTTCTCCTCAGATAGAGATCCAAAGTGAGTATATCACTCAAACCAAGTGTCTATATTCATACATGTTATGTACAAACATGCACAATTGAATCTTGATGGTAGGGATAGAAATGACGAGTTATGTGATGTGATTAAGGGGTATCACTTTTACATTAGTGATGATCATGAGCATGACACATTGTTCGTGCAACATTGCTTTAACCTAATTTATGAATCATTCAAAAAATGGCATATCATTCAGAAAGAATTGGATATGGTCAAATGGTTGTGTAGGGCAGTTCAAGTCATCACATAGAATTTATTGGTTGTGTCAACTATACAAGAAAATAAAAACTCAACATACTTGGAGCTACTTTGAAATAGGACATGGAAATGGTGAGCATGGTCGTGTAGGTGTTCTGGTGAAGCAAGCACTTAGGAGGTGCCAAATGAGTCATGATGAAAATTGACTCAAATCATCACTAGAGGCGGCTAACTGGTGCAAATCCGATTTAGAACATGAAGGTTGTGAATCTATTCGGCCTATGCATAGGTTCTAGAATGTTAAACTTGGCAATGTGAATAGGTCCATTCCTTGGTATTATAATACTATAGAAGAAACAAGGGACTTACACTCAATGCAAAGCAAATACACAGGGGGAATATTTCCATCAATACAAGAAAACTCATATTTTTTGTGAGTTTTGCATTGGTGTTGATGGATCTAGTCTTGATCACTGTGAAAAACGTAGGTACATGAAATGATGGAAATATGTCCCTCTTAATCCAAAGGGACCTCATCCAATTCTGACGTGGCAAGAGATGCACAATGAAGAGGTCATCGTTTCACTTGATCATGATCGAATCTTTGATCTTGCAGGGGGAAGTATGTATCTCATCTATCCTTAATATTTTCATCTATAAATTGAAATCTTGAACATATTTAACTAATACATATTTTGTATTTTGGTTGTAGGTGATCTTTTGTTGTCACTACCCCTACAGGAAACAAAGAGAACATGGCCTATTATTTGATGCAATGCACACAAGTGAAAAGTAGGTTGGCGAGACCATATGAAGATGGACAATTCACATACCAAATTGGTGACATGATTGTGATGGGTCATTTTTTAGAAAAGGTTAATAAAAAGGCTAATCACATCATTTATAGAGATTTTATGTATGAATATCTATCTTGTCAATGTAGTCATCTAGTCATAGCAACTCAGATCATCTCATAGAAATCAAAACAAAGAAAGGTGAACCGAGGAGATGAAAGATGATAGAATCATACCTTGAATGTATTACAGAGACTTGCATCCCTATGTGCCATTGGCCAGATGAGTAGATGATGAAAATGGAAAGCCCTAAAGAGGAGTCTATAGTAGCCAAGTGTAATATGATCTAATACAAGAAATATCAAATGTATGAATTTTGTAATTTATAAATGTGACAATTGAATACTCTTGAATTTTGCGATTTCGAATAGAGAAATGTTTCCCTCTAGTCTAAGATGGATTCATAATGGTCTACATATATGTTATATAAGCTTTATTTTCCTTGACATGCTTAAGTTTCTAAAGTACACCAAATTTCAAGGAGGTTTTACTTTTAGGGATACGATCCTTATTTGAACCCCATAGATCTAAAACTTTATTAAATTTTAGAATCAATAGGGATTTAGATTTAGATTTAATTAAAACATTTTATCTTAATTTTTTTTAGTTTCATGTATAGTATTAATGATGAGCATGCAAGAAATTTTATATATCTATGTACATGGCATACATTTGGTCTCTGGAAAATACATTTCAGTGTGTAACAACCAAGTTGATATAATATTATTTTACTTAAAATGGAAATTCAACTATATAGATTATGAACAACTTTGAAATATTTTTACTTTATTAATAAATGTCATGTGTCAGTTTGATATAAAACATGAAAATATTTTTTTATTTATTTTGTACGTAGGTACTACATGCCCTGGGATGATTTACACCTAGAACCTGCAGGGACAAAAGTCCTCGATTACATAGCCATCGTCAGCCAAGATATCTCACATGGGCTTATTACCAAAACATGGAAAGAGTTACATACATGCTTCATATTGGATTATAAAAAGTGCACTTTTAGATAAGCTCAAAAGAAATAAAATTGAATAAAACATATTTGAGGTTTTCAACTTGACATCTTTTAAAATCATTGTAATTTAACATACATTGATTGTGCACTAAAAGACACTTTCTACAAGCCAATATGACAACTAAAAATTATATTTTGTAAAATTTTACTTCTTGAATGTCCTTAATTGAAGGTCTTAAGATAAGGAATTGATTGAAATACTTGGATAGGAATTAACTTTAGAAAAGTGAATAAAATTATAGAAACATATCATTAATTGTTTAAATTAACATACATTGACTGTTCTAAAAGACGTTTTCTACAAATTCAATATTAAATTGATGTACATGATATATTTTAGTTCATTTTAAGTATCAAAGTGACTTGCATCATAGTAAGATTGTACTTATTTCCTTAGTCTATGGAACTAGAATTCAAAAGTGTTATTTTGTAAAATGTTACTTCTTGAATGTTCTTAATTGAAGGTCTTAAGATAAGGAATTGATTAAAATACTTGGATAGGAAAGTAAATTTATGAATGTGCATAAAATTATGGAAGCATATCACTAATTGTTTAAATTAACATACAATGATTGCACTAAAAGACATTTTTTACAAGTTCAATATTAAATTGATGTACACATGATCATATTTTAGTTCATTTAAGTATCAAAGTGATTTGCATCATAGTAAGATCAAGTACTTATTTCCTTAGTCTATGAAACTAGAAATCAAAATTGTTATTTTGATCAATTTTACTTCTTGAATGTTCTTAATTGAAGGTTTTAAGTTAAAGAATTGATTGAAATATTTGGATATCCAAGTAAATTTAGGAAAGTCCATAAAATTATTTAAAAACATATCGTTAATTTTTTTTGGTATATTAAATGTCAATACATATGATTTATATCATGTTATGACTAAGCTCATGTAGATGACCTCAAAGGAAATAAAATTTAATAAAACTTATTTGTTGAACATTACTTGTTGAAGATATATTTTAAAATTGAATTTAAAACTTATTTCAAGCCTATTTGTGTTTTTTAATTAAACCATGAACATATATTTTAGTTCATTTTAAGTATTAAAGTGACTTGCATCATAGTCTAAGATTGTACTTATTTTCTTAATTTATTTCCTGAGAAGTCAAAATTGTTATCTTGTTAGTTATGTACGATAACAAACTGTCCAAATAAAAATATATACAAACTACATTGTACATGAACATCCAAAAACTAAAATAATAAACATCCATAAACTGAAATGATGTTCATGCATCCATAAACTATCCATGTATGAAAATATACAAAGTATGTACATCACATGTGAATGTGCCCTATGAAATGGGCCTGAAAATATACAAACTATCTATGATCTACTCTAGAAAGTATCACTTCTAGAACTATTATGTGTGTTATGTTGCACAGAGTGAGCATCCATAATTCGGTACTATAATATAGCACATTCAAATTCAAATTAATTAGAACATTATTTGTACAAAATAAACAATCTGGAAACAAATGATTTTGAACTATGTATTTAATCAGCCACCTACCTGTGACTCAATCGAGTGCAAATGGAAGTCAAGTGGGATGCAGGTCTGATTAATCTAGGTTTGGTTCTCCCTTGCATGTGGCTCAATGCCTCCATACCCAACATCCCACTCATGCATCCACATAAATTTGGCATCGAAACCACTCTGCATCTAGGCCTATGTACACAATGGCAAAGACAAATTATAGTTAGTCTATGAATTAATTAACATGCATACATGTAACTTTAAAAAAATGTTCAAATCTTAGGAATAAAAAAAATTTACCTCAACAATCAGTCCATGTGGATATACATAGTGACTCTCCTCCACATGAGTGTTATGAGGTGGAGGCAGAGGAGACTGAGCCATGGAAACATATACTAGAGGATGTTTCTCTAGTTGGTCAACTGCCCCGTCAGAAGACTTCAAAAGCTCATATGTGTAGTTGGGTTGTACATTTATGTTATCATGAAATTATTAATATAAATTTGATCTGATACGAACTTATTAATATAAATGATGTATAATTTGACAATAAGAGTCAAAAAAATTGTATATATGTACCTAGTTTGTGTCATGTAGGTCTTGCACCCTCCAAGTGTCACATATGGTATCACAACACGTACTCACATATGACAAAATATCCTCACACCCTAGACTCTCGAGATATGAATCATCATGCCCTAGACTCTTGAGATATGAATCATCATGTAATTCAACTAGTGGGCCACAAGGAAACGAAGGTGGTCTTCTCATCTATCCATGCAATGTGACATGTGCAATGACAAAATTCTTTTACATGTTATCTGTAATGGTATGCCTAGTCTGAAGTTCAAGCTACAATGACTACTCTAGATTCGTCGGTGTTAATTTTAGGTATGTTCTATGTTTAGAGCAATTTATTTCAATTTTCATAGTTAGCTCAATATCTTTTCCAGATTAGCAATCACATTGGTATTAAAGTAGGCTGCAGATAGAACATAAACATAAATAGCAGAAGACAAGCCAAGACAAGAGGACACAAGATGTGGCGCTAGCCAAGGACAAACCCCAATGTGGGGAAACCCTTGATCAATTCTTCTTATATGTTCTTCAATTGTTCAGCAGGGAGAGAGAGAGAGATAGTACATTTACAACATAAGTCAACACTTAGACTTTCTAGACAAGAGAATAGATCATCTCTACATGAGATCAATTGAAGACATGCTGCTTCAACTGATTCTCCAAGGTGACTCCGTCACCTATCATTGTGTTGCATCTCATCATCATGTTGCACCTCATCGTGCTGCACCATGTTGTACCCATCATCACATTGTTGGACCTCATGACCATGTTGTACACATCATCACATTGTTGGATCTTATGCTGCCACTGTTGTCCCATGTACCATTGCTGCACTTTATTACACCATGTACTAGCTTTCCCATTTAGACATGATGTACCTTGTTGCTCCATGTACTAGATGTCCCATCTAGACATGTTGTACCTTGCTACTCCATGTACTAGTTGTCCCATCTAGAAATGTTATACCTTGTTGCTCCATGTACTAGCTGTCCCATCTAGACATGTTGTACCTTGCTTCTCCATACACTAGCTATCCCATCTAGACATGATGTACCTTGCTGCTCCATGTACTAGCTATCCCATCTAGACATGTTGTACCTTGTTGCTCCATGTACTAGCTGTCCCATCTAGACATGATGTACCTTGTTGCTCCATGCACTAGCTATCCATGTATTGTTTCAAGTACTTGATGTCCATGTATTGCATCATGTATAGCTATACTATTGTCCCAATATAACACCTACAACACACATATATTTCCATGTTGTCACCTACAGCACACATAGGGTCCTTCTTACGTGGCTAGGTATCCTTTTCTAGCTACGTATAGGTCTCCTCAATTGCTATGAATCCGGCCTCTCTTTACTGCGAACTTAGGCCTCCTCTAACTACAGATTTAGGCCTCCTTTAACTGTGAATTTAGGCCTTCTTTAACTACGACCAGCTCTACCTTAACTACTTCTAAAGCTCTCCTCCATCTGCGGTTGAATCTTATTTCCACCTGCAACTAGGGCTTTTATCATGACTGTGGCTAGGTCTAGGTATCTTCTTTAGGACAACAGCTTAGGTCTCTTCTAGACTAGCATTGAGGGCATTTTATAACTTCTCCTTGTTGCAATATATTAGTCTCCTCCATGACTTCGTTAAGATTGATTAGGGCTTCTTCATTAGGGCAGCGTAGAGCCTAGGGCACTCCCTCTAGATAGCGTAGAACCTTTCTCCATTAGGGTAGCATTATCCCTTAGGATCTCTCCTCCTACCAAAACCCAAAGACAAGTAGAGAGGAAGAGATCCCAAGTGAGTGTGTCCAAATGACTTTCAAGGAACCTCTATTTATACTAAAATGTTGAGCACATGTGGGGTTTATTTGGTTGTTGGCCGACCTTGACGAATTGTCCCATAACACAAATAAATTCATATCTCCATGAATACTTATCGGAATCGGATATCTTTAGATCAATCCTACACCTTTCGATTAGAGGGATCCAAGAAAAATACCAACTATCATTAATAAGATGACCCACATGGATTTTGGCCCTAGTTTCCAATTTTAACACTCCCTCTCAACTAGGGAGAACTCCAGCCACTGATCCATATGTTTGATTGTATTATCTCTCGCATCAGTGCCCTACACTGCTCTACTCTGCTAAGCTCTTCTCTACTCTGCTATGCTTTGTTGAGCTCTGCTCTGCTGAGCCCTGCTCTGTTGAACCTTGAAGAAGAAGAATTGATCGAGAATGTCTCATACCATTCTCTATTATCCTAAAGTCAATTTTATTGATCCCAGATCAATATCACAAGAGAGTGTCTCAAACCACTCATACTGATCCCAGATCAGTTTCATTGATCCCAGATCAATATCACAAGAGAGTGTCTCAAACCACTCAAACTGATCCCAGATCAGTTTCATTGATCCCAGATCAATGTCACAAGAGAGTGTCTCAAAACACTCATACTGATCCTAGATCAATATCACAAGAGAGTGTCTCAAACCACTCATAATGATCCCAGATCAATGTCACAAGAGAGTGTCTCAAGCCACTCATACTGATCCCAAATCAATGTCACAAGAGAGTGTCTCAAACCAATCATACGGATCCCAGATCAGTGGGGGTCATCCTAGCATAGGGAGTATGGTAGATACAAAGATGTATCCATCAATAATACTACTATGGTCCCTAACCTAATTTCCCTACTCATTAATCATATGAGAGATACTTCCCATGAGTCCCAGACTGCATGGGTAGGATGCCTCAACAGGAGAACTAATCATCCTATCCCAAAGTCGCCTCGAGGTATCACAAGGGAAGGTTGAGCCATTCACCCTACACACAGTGCACCATTAGGGGAGGGTGAGTCACCTTATGGTCATGCGTTTCTCCAGTAAGTACCCCAACCCCCCTCTAGAGCTCAATGCATGTAACATGCATGACCCTTATAATAAGGTCTCTCAACGACTCCAAGTCATTCGAGAAATTCACAGATTTGACCTTTCCCTAGGGATTAGACAGAATGTTTGCGACCTGTACATTAGTCTCAATGCAATGGAGCCTCCTCACTCATCGACTTACCATATCTCTGATAAGGTAGTATCTGATGTCTATCTGCTAGAGCAATCATAATATACGGGATTCCTTAAAAATCGAATCCCTCCCTGGTTGAAACTGAAGATCACGGTGGTATCCATCATGTGTACAAAATAGCTCACTTGAGAACTTTCACAACCAAGCAGCTTCACACAAGATCATACTCGTCGCTATGTATTCAGTCTCAATGGTGCTTATAACAATCGACTTTTGCTTCCTACTCATCCTAGATATCAAAACAAAACCTAAAGAGAACCAGCACTCATAAGTGCTCTTGCAATCCTCCACACTAACTGCCTAGTTAGCATTTGAATAATCATGTAGCTTCACATTTCCGGCATTGTAGCTCAATCCATGAGAGATTGTGCCCTGAAGATTTCTCATAAGATCCTTGGCACCAATCTCATGAGCCTCAATCATATATGAGCTCATCATGCTAACTGCAAAACATATCTCTAGATAGAATTTCACCAAGAACATCAACGTGAATGAGTTTATGAAACTCAGAGGCATTTCCCAAATCAGGTCCAGCATCACTACCATATAACTTCTGAAAGTTAAGATCCTTGAGGTAGTCACCGGCTTGTAGCTTATCATTCCACATCTGGAATCCAACTCCCTCTTACTTCTGAGAGGGTCTACACCTGTTAGAAATAGGTCATCCTTCGAAGGTGCCGGTATGAGAGGTCTATCATCCACAACCTTCAAGAAATTATTTGGATCAGTTTCACTCCTAGTGAATATCAGCTTTGTCAAACAGCTATCAAAACTCTCATACTATGCCCGGGGTGTTTTGCTTCAAGCCATAGAGGGCTTTCTTCCACCTGCATACATGAGATTCCCGATAAATCTCAAACCCCTCAGATTGTTCCAAGCCTATGGACCTACTACATGAGGGGAATGGTCCCCTTGTAAGATTTTCCTTTGGTGCATCTCAAACATGTACCTTCATGCTCCTTTTGAATTCAAGCATCCCAATCACCATCTTACTCACATCAAGTTGGGCCCCATATTAGACCTCTGATGCTATAGATGAGATGTGTCAATTGACATGGTCCCCAATGGACCATCCTACAACTTGATACAAATTTCCAACCCTGAACCCATGAGTAAAAGCATCTTTGAAAATTCTATTTTCAAACACATACCTTTCCATCGATGAATGCCACCCTGAAACCTTTGACTTCCATTACCAAAATGTACACTAGGTTCTTCCTACGATCAGATACATAAAAGAGATTATGTAAATGAATTGAGTTACCCTCATTCAATTAAGGGGTAACATTTCCTACACCCTTTCCAAGATATGTGGCATTGGCTCCAAGTATAATCCCATGATTGTTTCCATCTCTTATCAAATTCAAGAGAGCACCCTTCTATATGATGAAGTGCCTTGAAGAACTATAATCAATAAGCCAAATTCCCACAAAATCTGAAGGAGAGAGATAATACAATATAACGCTTCTTTATCTTATCAGAAAGGACATTTGATTCTTCATA
>APFE030283614.1:155215-166552 GCA_000404065.3 Pinus taeda | reverse complement strand
TTTCCCCAACTATCTTCGGTGATTGCTCTTTCACTCTTGCTTGGGCATTGTCTTCACCTTAGCTCTGATACCATGTTAATTTTAGGTACGTTATATGCTTAGAGAAATTTATTTCAATTTTCATAGTTAGCTCAATATATTTTCTAGGTTAGCAATCACATCAGCATTAAAGTAGACTGCAGATAGAACATAAACATAAATCGCAGAAGATAAGCCAAAAGAAGAGGACACAAGATGTGGCGCTAGCCAAGGACAAACCCCAATGTGGGGAAACCCTTGATCAATTCTTCTTATAGGTTCTTCAATAGTTCAATAGAGAGAGAGAGAGAGATAGTACATTTACAACAGAAGTCAACACTTAGACTTTCTAGATAAGAGAATAGATCATCTCTACATGAGAAGAGTTGAAGACATGATGCTTCAACTAATTTTCCGAGGTGAATCCTTCACCTATCATTGTGTTGCATCTCGTCATCATGTTGCACCTCATCGTGCTTCTCCATGTTGCACTCATCATCACATTGCTAGACCTCATGACCATGTTGTACACATCATCACATTGTTGGACCTTATGTTGCCACTGTTGTCCCATGTACCATTGTTGCACTTTGCTGCAACATGTACTAGATGTCCCATTTAGACATGTTGCACCTTGATGCTCCATGTACTAGTTGTCCCATCTAGACATGTTGTACCTTGATGCTCCATGTACTAGCTGTCCCATCTAGACATGTTGTACCTTGTTACTCCATGCACTACTTGTCCCATCTAGACATGATGTACCCTGCTGCTCCATATACTAGCTGTCCCATCTAGACATGTTGTACCTTGCTACTCCATGTACTAGCTATCCCATCTAGACATGTTGTACCTTGTTGCTCTATGCACTAGCTGTCCATATATTGTTTCATGTACTTGTTGTCCATGTATAGCATCATGTACAACTATACTGTTGTCCCACTATAACACCTACAACACACATAGGTTTACATGTTGTCACCTACATCACACATAGGGTCCTTCTTACATGGCTAGGTCTCCCTTTCTAGCTGCATATAGGTCTCCTCAATTGTTATAAATCTGGCCTCTCTTTACTGCAAACTTAGGCCTCCTTTAACTGCAGATTTAGGCCTCCTTAACTGCGGATTTAGGCCTTCTTTAACTACAGCTATACCTCTACCTTAACTGCTACTAGAGCTCTCCTCCATCTACGACTGAATCTCCTTTCCACCTACAGCTAGGGTTGGGTCTCTTCTTTACGACAACAACTTAGGTCTCTTCTAGACCAGTGTTGAGGGCAATTTAGAACTTCTCCTTGTTGTGCTATAGTAGTCTCCTCCATGACTGCATTAAGGCTTAATAAGGCTTCTTCATTAGGGCGGCGTAGAGCCTAGGGCACTCCCTCTAGATAGTGTAGAACCTTTCTCCATTAGGGCAGCATTATCCCTTAGGATCTCTCCTCCTACCAAAACCCAAAGACAAGTAGAGAGGAAGAGATCTCAAGTGAGTGTGTCCAAATGACTTTCAAGGCACCTCTATTTATACTAAAATGTTAAGCACATGTGGGGTTTATTTGTTTGTTGGTCGACCTTGATGAATTGTACCATAACACAAATAAATTCATATCTCCATGAATACTTATCAGAATTGGATGATCTTTAGATTAATCCTACAGCTTTCGATGACATGGATCCAAGAAAAATATCAATTGCCATTAAAACGATGACCCACGTGGAGTTTGGCCCTAGTTGACAATTTTAACAGTCGACAATACCACGCTCTGAGATGGTCATGGAGAAAAACTCGGAGGTGGTGCTACAAGCGCAGGGTCCCTACAAGCCCCGACTCTTTCATAACTACGTCTGAAGCCAAGTCCATAAATCTTAGAACTGGTGTTGATGTAATCTAGCCTCATATATAGCACAAACTATGCATATATGTGTTTTGAAAATTAAATGGAGACCTAGTCATGGTGGGGGAACTAGCCCCAAGCTCTAATGAATTGATCATAAACAAAAGGGGCCACATCAACATGCTTAAAATATTTTAGCGAAATCAAACAAGCATGTCTAGCACAACAGTCGGGAGGGATGTCAAACAACTCCCCACGAACATCAATGTTCTTGGTGTCGTCTTTCACTGCCTTCTAACTATGTGGGCCTCTAACCTCTAGGCTCCTAATCTTATTTATGGAATATAGGAGGTGGCTCTATGGGCCCTCCCTCTGGTATGTCTCGATCAGCCTGTTGATGTTATATAGAAACAAAGACAAACTACGCCTAGTATGCAAACTATCAGAGATTATCCAGCTCTCTTGTGTTCCATGCCTACTAGGCCCTAACATCCCCAACTGTGATACTGGCTATAGCGTCATTCCACATAGGGATCAACACTACACTGTGATCATCATATTCACCCTACTGAGGGTCTATAAATCATAAACATAATTATATATTATATATTTATATTACTATATATATAATATATATATATATATATATATATATATATATATATAATATATATATATTATATATTTTATATATATATATATATATATATATATATATATATATAGATAATATTATATATATATATATAATATATAGTATAATATATATCTATATATATATAAATATATATATATATATATATATATATATGTATATATATATAATATATATATAATATATATATATATAAAACAAACTAGAAGCATAATAACACATACATTAAATTGAAATGCATCAATTGAAGACGATATAAAAATTATAGACAATTTCAAGACAAAAACACATAAGTTTTAAGGATCATTTAAAATGCAAGATGTGTACCTGCAACAAGTGAAGAAGGTCCATTATCTATAGCAAGATCATCAATAGAGACAGAAACATTGACTTTGATACTTTCACTGGTGTCGAAGGGAGGATCTATGAGTGGAACACACACTCTAGTATGGCTACATGATCTATCATGAGCCCGACCATGTATAACAGATCTGTTGACACCTAATCATTGGGATTGGGTGAACACTTGTAAATAATGTAAATAGTAAATAATGGAAAATGAAGAGTCATCAGGAGGTGAAGCCCAAGAGTCACTCCCTCATGTATATAACCATGAGTAATCTTAATGAATAAACACAATTCATTTTGAGGAGTTACCTCCTAGCCTGACATGGTATTAGAGCACAGGTCCCAACCACTATTTATGGCTCCCCTCCTACCCTTGTAGTTCCCTCTTGCCCATGTTCTGCATATTTCTGTAGAATTGTCACCTTTGCCTAGCCTATATTCTGCAAATTGACACCTTTGTTCTACCATTCAAATCTCTCTTCTTACCCCTCTCTCTTTGCTTTCTGCGCCATTGTGTTATTCTCGCAACATAAGGAGAAGATTCATCTATGTCCTAGCATGGTGTGGCTAGTATAGTGAAGATAGAGCGGAGAGTTGGTGCTTCTGTAGGGAGTGATGTGACTATGGCATAAATGGTATTTGTTTCATTTCATTGAAAAAAGTGGTACGTGATTGTGTTAAGTTTTTTCCCCATAACTCCTCTGCATAGTTAATACCCTCAAAACTGTGGCATAACTGGTGTGAGGAGCAGCAATTATAGCATATCATTGGTGTGACGAGCAGGGATACCATGTTGGACCGTTGGTCGTTGTCAACCTCCAACTACAGAGTGATAGGCCCTCAGCCCTTCCACCTTTCGGCTTCATGTCCAAGCGTGACAGCTTCGACTCCCCTCTGCATACATGGTTCTTCTCATACAATATCTCTCACACGCTACTCCACATTGCATTGCTCCACCTCAGTCCCTCAGCCCTCTCCAGTTTTTCACTCCCATCGCTCCGAGTTTTAAATCTGCTCCCCACTGTAATACCACTCCATCCCACCAGTCATACTGCTCATACAATTCCTCATCTTCTCATCGTAGTATTAAAAAAAAAATGAGCCCATGTACCATATTGTTTCATTATGTAGTGAAAAAATGATTTAATATTGTTGTTGGTGGTAACATTATAGTAGGTCCTGGTATGAAATGTCTTATGGAGAATTATATGATATGCCTTTTCTTATATGTGCATTAACTCGAAGACCATTCTTGGTGCCATTTTTAATGTTGGATTCATAATCTCTAGGTTGACTTCTTCTTACGAAGTGTTGAGTTCTCCTTATGATGTGCATATATACGGTGTGCCATGGTATAATATGTGGAATATGAAGTTTGTTGGTTATGTTATAAGGCATAGAATATATATTGCATGGTATATGAATATTGAGAGCCTACAGTTGATGCCATTTCGCAAATTAATATTAGTGTTTTTGCTACGACTATTGTAATTATTTTTGGGCTCAATTCAGATTTTATGATGGAGAAGTTTATTGAAAAAGATAAGGGTTTGGAAAAGAAGACAACTCTTCAGTCTTTCAAAAAATATGTGTGCCTCGTGAAAAAGAGAAAAATCATGTACAAGATTCTTCTAGAGGAAGAGGTGCCTGAAGAGGAAGAGAAAAGAAGAATTTTAGAGGTAGGGGGGAAGACACTCTTAAAGAGGAAATTTTGATCTTCATTGCATACATTCTGTTAGAGATGGATCACATGATGCATCCATGTGCAAGTTGCCTTGGGACAAAATTGAGCAGGAGAGAAATCAAGCCAAAGGTAAAAACAATGACAAAGAAAAGGTAAAGCACCTGAATCCGCTCACTATGTTATGGCACATTGTAATATTGGAGTAACTGAAGACTCATTTAATGCTTCACTTTCTTCTTGGAAAAAATATTGGTTTCTTGATTCAAGAGCAACTTGCCACATGAATTTTAGAAGAGATTTTGAATAATTAACTGACAATGTTGATGGAGCAGTATACTTTGCAGACAAATCAAAACTCAAGCCATCAGGGCTTGGCACAATTAGGCTCAAATTTCTTGGTCTTCCAGACTTTCTTTTGCATGATGTTTTATATCTCCCACAGTTGAAGAGAAACTTGTTGTCCTTGGTCCACATTCACTAGCAAGGACACTCCATTCATATGTTTGATGGTAAGGTTGAGGTGATAAAATCATATATGATGACATTTATTGATGACTATACCAAAATGTGTTGGGTTTATTTATTGAAGAACAAATCTGATGCTTTTCAAACATTCAAGAACTTTCATACATGGATTGAAAATGATGCACAATATCATGTTGGCTCTATTCACACTGATAATGGAAAAGAATACACTTCAAATGAATTTGAAAACTATCTTCATCAGCATGGGATCAAACATCAAACAAATGTGCCTTATAATCCCCAACAAAATGGAGTAGTTGAAAGAATAATTAGGACAATATTAAATATGGTACGTTCCATGATGTTTTTCAAGAATGTAGAATTGATATTTTGGGTTGATGCAGTTCTATGTGATGTATATGTAAAGAATAGATGTCCATCTAATTTTATTAGAAACAAGACTCCTTATGAAATGTGGTATGCCCACATTCCTTCGGTAAAGCATCTCAAGGCCTTTGGTTCCACCTGTTATGCCTTGATACCAAAGGTACATAGCAACAAAGTTGGTGCAAGGATTTGTAAGTGTATCTTCTTGGGGTATTCAAATACCTCCAAAGCATATCGTCTCTATGATGAAGTTAATAAATATTTTGTTGTATCTAGAGATGTAATCTTCTTGAAACTTCCAAATCTAACAATGTTGTTAAGCGGCAACTTGATTGCTTTGATAGATTCGTACATGCAAAATCATTTCAAGAATTTGATAATCAAATTCCACATCTTGAAGGGGGAATTCCTATATTGGATCAATCGGTGGAATCTTCTTCTAAAGCACTCTCTCCCCCACATGAAACTCCAACCACTTATGATACTTTGAGTGATGTGATTTATAGAATTGGGAGACACAATATTGATTAAGTCCCAACTCAATCAACTGAGCAACCTGAACCATCTCAGAAAGGTCCTCCAAAATGGCTGACAAAGACACTTGAAAGTGTTCATCTTGATGAGGTTGGAAATATAGGAACGAGAAATTCAACCAGGCAAAATGGAGGTGATGTAGATGATTATGATTCACCTATTGACATGGATGTTTCTTATGATTGTGAACTAAATTTATCTATAGATTTTTAACCAAATTCCTTCAAAGAAGTTGCTTATCATGGTAAATGGAAAGAAATGATGCAAAAGGAGTATGATGCCTTGATAAATAATAGCACTTGGACGCTGGTTGATCCTCCATTAGGAACCAAACCAATTGGTCGCAAGTGGGTAAGTATAAAGTTGATGGCTCACTCGAAGAGCACAAAGCCAAGCTTGTGGCAAAAGGTTTTCCACGGGAGAAAGGGGTCAATTATGAGAAGACTTTTCCCCCCACAACAAAATGGGCTACCATCCAAACACTCTTTGCCCTAACAGCTCAAAACAATTGGAAAGTCCATCAAATGGATGTAAAAATTCTTTTCTTGAATGGAGATATGAAAGAAAATGATTTTATGTCCTAGCTTGAAAGATTTGCTGTGAAGGGACATGAACATAAAGTATAAAAACTTTGTGAAATCCTTGTATGGCCTCAAGCAAGCACCACGAGCCTGGTATGAAAAATTAACTTAGCATCTTTTGAAACTCAACTTCAAACATTATGATGTTGATGATGCAACTTTTTTGTCAAGAAAGTTGGCAAAATAGTTGTATATCTTGTGGTATATGTAGATAATCATTTGATGATAGGGAACAATGAGACCTACATTGCATCCATAAATAAGGAATTTAGGAAAGGTTTTGAAATGACTGACTTGGGCTATGTTCACTACTATCTTGGTATTGAAGTAACTCAACATCCAAAGTCTATATTCCTCTCTCAAAAGAAGTACATTGGAGATCTTTTGAACATGTTTGGAATGGCTGAGTGCAATACTCTGACTACTCCAATGGAACAAAACTTAAAGCTCACATCCATTGAAGGAAAAGAATTTGAGGAAGTCTCAACTACCTGACTATTACTAGAATAGACATTTTGTGTGTTGTTGGAATCCTCTCTAGGTTTATGCAAAAGCCTTGTGAGGGACATTGGTCCGCTGCAAAATGAGTTCTAAAGTACTTGAAGGGAACCCAAGAATTTAGACTCAAGTATACACAGGTGGGTGACTTCAGCTTGATTGGATACTCTGATTCAAACTTCGATGGGGACAAAGAAACTGGGGTATCTACTTCAGGTTATGCTATGAGGCTTGGATCATGAGCTGTCTCCTGGAGATCATGCAAACAATCAGTTCCAGCAAATTCCACAACAGAGGAAGAATATGTGGCAGTAGCTGAGGCAACAAAAGAAATTGTGTGGCTCAGGAAGATTCTGGAAGATTTCCAAGTAAAACAAGTACATTCAACTCTACTCATGATTGACAACACCTCTGTAAATAAAGTTGGCCAAGAACCGAAATTTCCATGATCAAGCGAAGAAAATCAATACAAAATACCATCTAATTCGACATCATGTTGAGGCCAAGATAATCCATCTATGCCATTGTTCCAATAATGAGAAGATTGTAGACATCTTCACCAAAGCGCTTGAAAAAGAAAAAATTGAAAGATTGAGAACAATGCTTGGACTCACCAACATCCCTTCAGATTAAGGGGGCAAATATTGACACGTAATCATTGGGATTGGGTGAACACTTGTAAATAATGTAAATAGTAAATAATGGAAAATGAAGAGTCATTTGGAGATGAAGCCCAAGAGACACTCCTTCATGTATATAACCATGAGTAATATTAATGAATAAACACAATTCGTTTTGAGGAGTTACCTCCTGGCCTGACAAGATCCGCCAACAATCTGACGAGATACGATTGGGGGAATATGGAAGGTGGCTTTGAAAATTACATATAATACATATAAACTAATCCAAGAAAAAAATGTTGACATAGAAATAATGTTGACAAGAAAATCATTTATAAACTAAAATAGAATAATCTAGGCTGAAGTCCTAAACTAAATAGAGTCTCTTTTTTAATAAATTATCAACCAAAGTATTGAGTTCCATTTAAACAAAATTGAAAGATGTTATCAAATATAAATTGCACTTTTACCATATCTAAATAACGCATTTTATTCATAGAGCATAAATATGTAGATATAGGTAAAATTTTGAAAATAAACTATTTGCAAAAATAATTAAACTTCATGCCAACCAAATACTCCAGAAGACAAGTTCTTATAATTTTTTACTTTGACACAGGACATATACTAGGTGCAAGCATATGAAGACAGTGTCTATGGTACAACACACTACATAATGAAACAATATGGTACAAATTAGAAAAGATTCAAAATTCTTATATTCACTTTAAATGCACTTTTCACCATGGATTTAATGTATGATGAAAAGTGCATTTGAAGTGAATATAAGAATTTTGACTCTTTTCTAATTTGTACCATATTGTTTCATTATGTAGTGTATTGTACGAGAGACATTGTCTTCATGTGTGCAACATATATCTATATATATATATATATATATGATGTGTTGTGATATATAGTTAAATAAAAATATAGGAAGTACTTGTTCACATCAGGCTTCACCTTCTCTCTATCTTACATCAGTCCTTCAATGCATCAACACATCAAGACTCATGTCGATTTGTTCACAACTTCTTTTGTGAAAAACTTTCATTTGCCCACTGCTATTGCTCAACTACTTAGGGACTTCTACCCATTATAGTCTCTTTGCATTGCTCCAATGAAGATTAACATAGGGCATGGAGGGTTGCCACCTATCACAACTAGAAGTCCTTAT
Source organism: Pinus taeda (assembly GCA_000404065.3). Taxonomy (NCBI): domain Eukaryota; kingdom Viridiplantae; phylum Streptophyta; class Pinopsida; order Pinales; family Pinaceae; genus Pinus; species Pinus taeda. The sequence goes on along the minus strand of APFE030283614.1, from coordinate 157,751 downwards.
CCAATAATGAACACAAGCTAGGGGGATTGCCCTTCTTCTGTTGTAGATGTCCTTCTCCACAAGGAAAGTCTAGGGATAAAAATTGATCATGGCTTATCAGTCCTATGATCTCTTCTTCTACCACTTCTAACAATCCCTTAGTCCTTCAAGGGACATGTTCCTTAGGGCTTGAATCAAACCTCTATGATCCTCATAAGTTTTTCTTTAGGCTTCCCCAACTCTGCCACTTCTAGCAACCACCTTATTCCATCAATGTCAATGCACTTAGGGCTCACACTTGGAAACTTTCATGATGCCCTCCATCATTCCACAAGTTTCCAATACAAAACAAGCCAAATTATCCTTTACTGGGACTCCATCCCCCTAGCAACAAATACCATGAAGATGCATCAACATACAACATACCTTTCTTGGGTTGATGATTATCATTGTTGTGACTGTGGTCTAGTTAGGGAACACTACAGTCACTTCTAGGCCCCTTCTCTAGTTCCAACACCTTCCTATAGTCGTGGCCTTCCTTCTGTAGGTTGTTTCTCCCATACGTCGCTCCTTTAGGTGGAACCTAACCCTTGTTTAGGCCTTCCATCCCACTATACAATCTGAGCCCTCCTCCCAAACAAGCTACATGTATGTAACTCCCTTTTATGAGGTTGTTCACACACAATACAAACAATAAATCACTTATGCTAGCCTTAGTATGCTCACGAATTTGTAGAAATTTGAATAATATAACACTTATTCACAGAGATTATCCTAATTATACACTATTTGTGGAATTCATGCATAATACATAACCTCCTCTACCATTGATCATCAATTTGCGGAATTAAAAATAATCGCATGCGCACATTGAAACATCAATCACACATATCAACACAGTATGTAATGGGGAAAGCATACAGCTGAAAACCCCGAACTATCTGTATATTATAATAATAGAGAACATGTAACAATAAATAGTACAATACTCCTCACAAGTACTCAGTACTATCTCCACATGCTACACACAAACTAGCTCAGATCTGAACAAGCCACGGGTTCAAATCTCCTCCACTATTTGCCTGCCTCTACTGCACAATCCAAGTTGAGAATATATCTGATCCAAGTTCGAATTCCCTTGGCTTTTATTTCGCAATCCTCATTGGTAATCTCAAACAATGATTTTGCAAATCTCATGCACAGTTATAGTCACAACTGATAGTAGTCTCACCCTTTCACCCACCTCTAACACTTGTCTCCATTGAACTGTCCATGCACTGAGTTAACTGATGTATTCTTTAGTTGATTTATGAGCTAATAATTAGTGAATTAATTAATAATTAATTCACACCACTCATCACTAGTGTATTTGTTAGTTAGACTAAATACAACTAGTTCAACTAAGTCAAACTGAACACAACTCCATCAACTCCTCAATCAACCCCACCAAACTCAATCACTTGAGTTCTAACTAAAGTCCTTCATGCAATAGCTCAAGTAACCCATAAGAAAAGCATATTTCCTTCTAGCAGTTGCATGTGCCACATCTGTAGCTCGAACTGAAGTGCTCCAAGAGGATAAGATAATGTTTATAGTCCAAATATTATTAAGAGCTAATAATATTCGACTGTTCTATTTTTAGACTGGCAATCTAAAAATAGACTATGCCCATATGTCTAAAAATAGAAGTCCATCTATTTTTACCAACATGACCAGTCATCCATAAATAGCATCCCGCAACTCATAGACCATGATCCATATGTCTAAAAATAGACTTTGCACCAAAAATAGCCTACGGGCCCACTTAGTGAAGGCGACTTCTTTTCACTAAGCTCCATCATCTTGTTACATTTTCAACACTCCCTCTCAACAAGATATGGTTTATCTGCAAACCTATCCTGCCTCTGTGGTATTCGAATTTGCTACTGGTGAGCGTCTTCATCAAGATATCAGCATCCTGATCCTTCATGGGAATATATGAAAATAACATGATTCTCTGCTGCACACAATCTCTGATATGATGGTACATGATGTCGATGTGCTTGGATCTATCATGAAATATTGGATTAGCTGAGAATTTAATGCAACTCTAGTTATCACAATAAATCACAGTAGGCTCCAAGTGTGACCCAAACAACCCGACCAGGATCTTCCTCATCCATCTAGCCTCGCATGCAGCCAAACTTGCTACCATATACTCGGCCTCTGCTGAACTGAGTGCCATGGATCTCTGCTTCCTACTGTACCAAGAAACTGTTGACGACCCGATAATGAAGATCCCTCCAGATGTGCTCTTTCCGTCCGTTGGGCTCCCTGCCCAATCTGCATCCGTGAAGCCACATAGCTTCACCTCATCCTCCTGTCTGTACCACAATCCATATCCCGATGTGCCTCTGAGATAGCTCAATACATGCTTGCCTACCTTCCAGAAGAGCTTGGTTGGCTTAACCATAGCTTGTGAAAGTTGGTTAACAGCATAGCATATATCGGGTCATGTATTGACCAGATACATAAGCGACCCCACCAACTGTTGATAAACAGTGGCATCCACTACCTC
>APFE030283614.1:68966-152820 GCA_000404065.3 Pinus taeda | reverse complement strand
AATTTGTGGCATAATGTTCGTGCTGGTGACAGTGAAAGCACTTCACCTTGGACATGTCCTGCTTCTTGCCTTTTGCACCGGAATGAGAAGCTTTCTTGTTCTTCCCCTTCTTTGCTTTGGCAGCCAAATCGCAATTTTCTTCATCATATGCCTTTGATGAAGATCTGTCCCTGGTATTCCGCCTGATCTCCTCTTGCACAAGATCAGACAAAAGTCTCTCCCATCTTGGCAATTTCTCCCGACCATTGACAGAGTCCTGATAGGAATGCCAACTCTTCGAAAGACCAAGGAGAGCCAGGCTCACCAATTCCTCATCATCGACAGTCACCCCCACACTTCCCAGCTCATCCTAGCATTGGGTGAACTTCGTGAGATACTTGGGTATACTGTCTCCATTCTCACACTTAATGTTTCTGAGTTTATCCTTGAGTGCCAACTTCCTCTGGTCGCTCTTGCTTTAGAATAAATTTTTCAACGCTTTCCACATCAAATATGGAGAAGCCTTTCCATGCAGGTTGGATACAATGTGATCCTTCACGCCCTCCAACAGAATCCTTCGACACTTTGTTGTCTTCTTTTGCCAAGCCTCAACTTGAGCAACATCAGTAGGCTTTGGGACTTCAGCATCTATGAACTCCTTCAACCCATTGTCATCTAACACCACCTCCATCTTGTCTTTCCATGCAATATAATTCGAGCTGCCTTCAAGGGCATACTCCAATCACAATCCGTTGAAAGGCATTTCAACTTCGACACCAAGAAAACACTACTGCAAATTCGAATTCCACCAGCTCAAAACTCAACTGCTTCTGATCTAAAATTCGTGAGAAAAAAGTATTTCTCATACAAAGATTGACTGTATGGGCATTCACCGAATATGTCACCTTCCAAAAGAAGGATGAATCCAGAAGCTACCTGGTCCGATTACAGACTCTGCCTGAAGAAATAAAATGTAATCACTTTCTGAATAATAGATTTGATGATCAACTTCACTCTGATACCATGTAGAAATTTGAATAATATAACACTTATTCACAGAGATTATCCTGATTATACACTATTTGCGGAATTCATGCATAATACATAACCTCCTCTACCATTGATCATCAATTTGCGGAATTAAAAAAACAATCGCATGCGCACATTGAAACATCAATCACACATATCAACACAGTATGTAATGGGGAAAGCATACAGCTGAAATCCCCCAACTATCTATATATTTTAATGATAGATAACATGTAACAATACATAGTACAATATTCCTCACAAGTACTCAGTACTATCTCCACATGCTACACACAAACTAGCTCAGATCTGAACAAGTCAAGAATTCAAATCTCCTCCACTATTTTCCTGCCTCTACTATGCAATCCAAGTTGAGAATAGATCAGATCCAAGTTAGAATTCCCTTGGCTTGTACTATGCAATCCTCATTGGAAATCTCAATCAATGATTGTGCAAATCTCATGCACCTATAGTCACAACTGATAGTAGACTCACCCTTTCACCCACCTCTAACACTTGTCTCCACTGAATTGTCCATGCATTGAGTTAACTGATGTATTCTTTAGTTGATTTATGAGTTAATAATTAGTGAATTAATTAATAATTAATTCACACCACTCATCACTAGTGTATTTGTTAGTTAGACTAAATACAACTAGTTCAACTAAGTCAAACTGAACACAACTCCATCAACTCCTCATTCAACTCCACCAACTCAATCACTTGAGTTCTAACTGAAGTCCTTCATGCAATAGCTCAACTAACCCATAGGAAAAGTGTATTTCCTTCTGGCAGTTGCATGTGCCACATCCATAGCTCGAACTGAAGTGCTGCAAGAGGATAAGATAATGTTTATAGTCCAAATATTATTAAGAGCTAATAATATTCGAATGTTCTATTTTTTGACTGGCAGTCTAAAAATGGACTCCGCCCATATGTCTAAAAATAGAGGTCCATCTATTTTTACCAACATGACCAATCATCCATAAATAGCATCCTGCAACTCATAGACCATGATCCAAATGTCTAAAAATAGACTTTGCGCCAAAAATATCCTGTGGGGCATTTACTGAAGGCGACTTATTTTCACTAAGCTCCATCAACTTGTTGCATTTTCAACAAGATGTAGGCAGACATGTCGATCTTAGCTTGCATACCTCTTGGTGACTGTCGAACCTTTGTTACCTATTCCTTCAGCTGATGAACCAACATGTCAGACTAGTTACATGGTTTACCCTCTCTGGTCAGTTGGTCCAGCGTGATCACCCAACTCTGTGGGAAGGTTTTCATGCTTTCTTGGCCACATATTCGACATGAAAATATGACCAAGTATTGATATGACTTCCATACTACCTTCTTATTATATATCTAGTTGGGTGTCACCTTGAATCTAGCCGGCTCCTTTATCCAGTTCTTCAAAATGTCTCTAGAGTTGGCACTTTTGCTAGGTAAGCTGAAAGGAGTCTCCATGATGGTCAAGGGCTTCGACATTTGACACATGTCATAATGATCCTTTGCCTAGAAGGTGGCAAGCTTCATCCTGTTGACACTGCTCAGAGTCATCGTCTTGGGATTAGTGTGCGAGACGATCCAGTGTATCATGTCCACACATTGGAATGCGGGGTATCTACATGCAATCTGGTATAAGATGAACTTGTGAATGTTCACATACGCCTGGTGGTTTTCAAGGTCTTACGTAAAAGTGTCTACAAATTATTCAATGACCTCTTGCCATTTCAGCTTGATGTCCTTGTTTAGAAACACCTTGGTATCTTGATAGATCGATAGACATGCGGACACCTACTCAAATACTACTCCAGTTGCACTTCCATCAGTGTCCTTTGATCCTGATCTCTTGGAGGCCATTGATCATTTACTGCTAAGAGGTGAATGATCACTTGAAATATCTAGATACAAAGCAACATGCATGGCAAGAAATCTATCTGCGAAAACCAAAGCAAATTCAGGGAGTGACTTAACACATACCTAGGGAATGATAGGAAAAGATTGCACAATTTCTTCTAGGAGGCTAGGTGACTAGATGCTAGTACTATGCAAAAGGAATTTTGGGCTGTCTCGGAAGTAAGACTAGTTGCTATATTTTCACAATGCGTAATCTAGGCTGACTGCTGATTGCTGGGATTGCGTAATGCACAATTTTAGCTAGCAATGACTACTGGCTCAAGGACTGCATTGTGAAATTTCTGGGCTAGCAGTCATTGTCCCTCAGAAATGTGCAGAGCAGTCCTGGAGGACAATGCCTCGAAAGAAATTTACATTTCTAGAGAGGAAGACAAAGCCTTCCTTCTCCAGGTTGCGCAATGTTGTCTAGGGAGGCAGATTCTGTGCCAAGGCTACCCAGACCCGTCGATAGGCAACTAAAAGAAAATCTGAAAGTGAATGCATGGTGACTCTAAGTGAAAGCATAAGTGATTGATCATGCATGCAAACATATAATGAAAGATTTAGTAAAAATATCAACATGCATGTGGTTGAAGCAAGTTGCCAAATCGGTGACTGTTCATGCAAAAAAGTTTCATGCATGTGACAACAGTGAGATAATAGTGAAAACTGAAATAGTGATAGTACAAGCTAGTATGCATGTAAATGACAACAAGCATCCAAAGAAATCAAGCAAACAACACTCACACAAGCAAAAACACAAGTGATAGAAATGTTGAAAAAGACAAGTTCATACCACTTACCCATGAATAGCTAAGATGGATATGTCGAAGAGTCTTGGATGTGTTGTGGGATGTCAGAGCTCTAAGATCAATGTGAAATAATGAGCTTTGATGCATCAAATAAATAAGTTTGAGCTCATGATGTGCATGCCACAAATCTAGGAAAAAGCGACACTTGGAGGAACGTTTCTAAAACAAACCTTGCATGTAACCTCCAGCTGCTAAAAATAGCTCCCTAAATCATGGGATGCTTTTTGCATGTTGCCTTTTGCTATTCTTGGAAAAAGCAAGTCATGCATGCAAGTCAAGTTTTCTTAGTCCCAGGTGGAACTGGTCAACCCAACTGCTCATGCATGAGGTTGCTCAACCGCTAGGAGAAAATGCACATTTTTAGATGGGAGCTGGGCTAACTGCCTAGGAGATTTGTACAATTTCTAGGTAGAGTAGCTGACTGCTGCATAGGATCTCGCAATTCCTAGGCTTTGCGGGTCTGGTGGGAAGGATTGTGCAGTTTTCTGGGTGAAACCTGATTGGTAAGATTATGCAGTTTTAGAGTCCAGCAGGTTGCTAGACAAAATTGTGCAATTTCTGGAGGGAAGGTTGTTTTCCCTTTAGAATTGTGCAACTTCTTGGGTAATTTGCTCAAGCTATAGCTAGACCAAGTCATTGTGATCAACCTGTGAGGGGAATGCATCAAGATTTGATTGACAGACTGTCTTTGTGCAAGAAAAACACTGAAGCTTGTGTACTTGATGAAGCAAGAGAACATGTTGTGAAAGGATGGTAGGGAGGCTCCAAAACAATGTTAAGGAAAATTTTTGGAGGGTGGTTTTAGCCACTACAACACTTGGTGACACACTTGTAGAACTCTAGCTCTCTGAATGGACCTCGTTCATGAAAAGAAAGTCTAACGCCCCTAGAAGTATTTTTTAGTTCTTAATTCTTCTTGGTTTTGCACTAGCTTGATTGTAAGATGTAGCATCTACCAAGCTCTTGGTCCACTGACACACATTCCAAGCCAAGGCAACACAGTTGTTTCAATTGGGGTTGAGGGGTATATTGGTGCACAAGAATTATTACTCGTCAAAGTCATAGTTTCATCTCTGGTGTTGCTTTGCTGCTAGTAAGCCTGTCTAGTACCCTGACAGAGTCACATAGGAACACAAGCATGGGCTCGCTACCAGCGAACTTGGTGAATACCCCAACAGAGTTACTTGCATCACCTCTCTACGCAGGAAGCATTTCTCTTTTTTCACCTTATTCATTTTTCATTTTGAATTTTTTCACTTTTCATTTTTTCATTTCTCATATTTTAAATGGTGCATAGCACTTATTCGTTTCAGAGGTGGAAGAGGGATCCCGACTAATTGAGAGATGAAGAGGTTGTTCCAGCAGAGAATTAGTTTATTATATCTCTGACGTGCCTATTAAGGTTTTCCCCCTCACGTTACTCTACTTGACTAGCTGGATAAGGTTTAACCCAAAAACAATCGACTAAAGTATGTGAAACTAGTTAGGACGCAAGCATTGTGTTTTCACCAAGGTTCACTTCGAACAATACATATTTTCCTTCGACGTATCATGGAATAGAAGTAACAAGTTCTTCATATAGAGGCAAGATGATAGATAACCAAGTAGTGATAGTTGCACAATGCCTCTTGCATTTTACCTATCTTGTTTCAAGAGTCATACATGGTTTCATGTGTAACTAACCTACAAACGAAAAAGCAAACAAACAAACAATAAAGAAAAGCAAGAGCAGAAGGAAAAAGTGAAAGCAAAGCTAGTAAGCAACCAAGCAAGTCAAACAAACAAAAAAACAAAGTGAGTAAGCAAGAAAACATGCAAGTAAACTGACGGAAAGCAAACACCACTCCTACTCCTAAACTAATGGTGGATGGGCCTGATCACGGAAGTGATATTTCCAATGCAGCCACCTGCGTATTGGTTTATCCATGTTGGTGAAGGCTTGGTCCGCGAGCAACCTAGTTATGTGAACTAGTAAGAGAGAAAGATATAACAATAAATACAACCAAACTTCATGTTTCAAAGTGTCCACCGGACATAAGTGAGTGTAAGTGTGATCCAAAATGGATTCAATTTTGGCTCTAGATAAAAGTCTTCAAACTTAGTTAAAAGTGGGATCAAGTCGAAGTCTTCGATGAGACAATTCCAATAGTGTGAATGACGTGAAAATCCTAGTTCGGGTGAAGAAGTTAAGGCCAGTCAAAGTTTTAGGCAAACTAGGGAAAAAGGGTCAGAAAGGTAAAAGTCAAATTGGTCAATGGTCAATAAGTCAACAATGACGTCAGCAGGAAATGTATCGTCCCGAGAATGCACCACTTGTTTATGATGATATTAGCAAGGAGGGTGATGTGGCTGGTTTTGATCTGAAAATGGAATGTACCTGTTTAAGGGTGCAAGGTATCCATTTCCCATAATTTCAAATGTGAGTTATACACTCCAAGTGACCTCTGAAAATGTGAAAACTTCTTATTTCTTATACAGAGATAGACTGTAGGGGCATTTGCCGGACATGTCACCTCTAAAGAGAGGATGAGTTCTAGAGGCTACCTGGCCCTCTACAGGCTCTGCCTAAATAAATAACGAAGTAAACACTTAGAAGTCTTTGACATACACATACTTGAAGTTTGATGTCTTGCGGAATAAGACAAATAAATTTTTGCAGTTGAATAGGTGATTATGTGTGTATGCAAGTTATGTATATTTTCTATTTTACACTTTATATCAATTTTATTTAGCATGTCATCTTCAGCAAATAAAGACATCAAAATGATAAAGCAGTTCACCCCTTCTGGGCTACATCTACTGGACCAAGCCTCTCAAACTGGGCTTGTCCTCTTGTATTAAAAATGATACAAAGGCTAATACAAGAATATGAATGTCTCGAAAGACATATCTAACTGTAAATACAGAATCAGAAGATAGGAATTAGCTAAACATGCTCTTTCCCAAGCACTAAATAGTGAAGCCCTTTAGACTTGCATGGAGAATTTTGAGTAAGATGACCTCAATTAGTTCTAAAACCTCTGCCATTAGACTCAGAATGTCAAAAATAGCAGACATAGGCTTTTGAATCACCAAAAATGGATGAACATAGCCCCAAACAGCTCAAGCACTAAAATGGCCCTAGTGGCCCTGAAAGCTTCCATGAAGCTAAACAGTGAGAAGAATGCCTCAATAGGAAAAACGAGCTGTAGAAATGGATTTAGAATGCTGAAAACCTTCAGGAATGACCTTCGTTCCATATTCAATGGCTACACACTTCCCAATGCAGCTTCCAAACTAATTTGGCTCTAGTAGCTCCTAGAACTTCCACGAAGCAAAATCACCTGCAAATGACCTCAGATGGTTGTGAAACCTATGCCAATGGCTTCCCCAAAATCAAAATTTTTTTTTTCCAAAAAGGACTTTCCTAGGCAAAGTTATGGCTATTTATTCCCAATTGCCAGATGGTCCTAAAAAGACTCCAGCTAACTTTAATTAGACTCCAGATAGGCCCACCAATTTTGGCACTCTGCTAATTCCGTTGCTAACTGACCACCGGTTATCCATTTGTCATAACTGTGCATGTGAATGGGATTTCAGGCTTGATGGTTCTACATAGGATTCCGTGCCCACCTTTAAGAACTGGCGGTTAAACTTATGTGTTAGCCGCCGACTTATGGGAATGTGACCACGTTTCAAAGGGCGGTGACCGTTGTTTATGGCACTGACGGTTATGGTAAGGCCCACGGTTCTGAGGGTAAGGGCATATGGAATGGGGGCTGGCCCCCTTCATTCCCAAATGGAAGTTAAACCTTTTAATATTATTAACTCCACCACCATATTAAGTCCGATACCATTGGTGCATTGGTAAAGTGGTATAACGATGTTTGAGTGGTCGTGGGTTCAATTCACAACCCGACCAAAATTTTGAATATATGCACCCATTAATGTTGATGTCACCTTGGGCCACGTGGCAGCCTCTGGGCCTACCACATGGCAGCTTGCCATTCGCTGCCCGAAAAAGTATATTCTCTGGAATATTCTATTTTTTTTTTTTTGAAAAAAATTCAAAAATTAAGTCATTGGGCGATTTTGTTTTCGACGTAACTTCTACATACGGAGACCATTTTTTGAGCCATTTGCGGTGCTGGAATCAAGAGGACAAGCTCTATCCAGTCATTTAGGTTTGAACCAGTTCTGAGCACTTTCATTTTTGACCATTTTATGACACTTGGTCCTGCACTTTCATTTTTGACCATTTTACGACACTTGGTCCTGAGCTCCTGATCAGATTTTGATTGGTGCATATGGACCAATCTGGGGCTAACACATGGCAACCTAGATTTATCCAATATTGGCATGCGAATCCCAAAAATTGGGGGTTATGGAGGATCAAACCCTTGACCTACAGGGATTGCAATGACCTCACCGAATTTTGCTCACCATATGAGCCAATGTCAGACTTGTTATATAGAGTGATAAGGTTTTATTTAACGGCTATGGATGGTTATGCCAGAAAAAGGATCGGATGGTGTGGTCAACCCCAGACTTCTAGTCCCTTTAACATTTATTATCACCACCAAACTATTAATGTTATACCACATGCATCACGCCAAACAAATCACATATGATATATATATCATATGCACATTAATACATAACAAGGAGCAAGGCGGAAGGGTCGGGTGGAGGTTTGAACCGCCGACCTTCCAAAACACTATATTAACAATGCTTTAACACAAATCCACTAGCCAACTTGCCATACGATGGAGGTTGTAAAAAAAGCCACCTACATTTTTGTATATGTTGATGTAGGTGCCAGATTAGGCCAAAACCACCAGTGCGGATTCCAATGTGGATTCTAGTTGCAAAGGTGGTATTTCACAGGCAGAGGCAGTTTTGCGCAGCAGTAAAGTAGTTTTGTCACAGGTAGAGGTGGTTTTTGACTTTCTAGGGGGTCTGGAGGTCACAGTGTCCAAATATGGTCAAGTTTATACTCGTTTGACTCGAAATTTTGAGCTGAATGCAGTGGTGAGGTTCATTTTCTTATTTGAGACTCTATTTTTGAGCTCATGCCTGTAACAACATTCTTGAAGACATAATAAATAGGTCAACACTGGAAGCGAAAGGACTAGGAGACTTAGCCAAAAAGTCTAGTTAACTCCTTTATTAAATTTTGTTGTGTTGATGTGTTTGAACATGTTTTCAAATGGTTTAATTATTTATGTTATTCGCAATCTTTTTGATGCAGGGGTCCCCCAACATATAACCATACTTAGCTCAACGATGCGAGGGTTACCCAACATATACCCACAATATGCATTTATCACAATGCATCCACAATTGTCCCAGGTATTTAACTCTATAATGGAGTTAAATCTTCAGACCATAAATGGTCAAGTGGCCCTCTTATACAGTTCCTTTGTAACAAAACCTCAATCACCTCGCAAAACTCTTATCGGGAATATATCTATTCTGATAGCCTTCATATGGAACTTTTATTAAAGCCTTCCTCCTTTATCCTTCTTTCAGGAATTTAGAACCCTTTCATTAACCCTTTAATCCATGTTTATATATGTTCAACATATAAAACTTTTCCTCGACACTAATTCCTTTTTAAATCCGATTACAAAGGGAAAATCTGTTACACAGGAAATGCTCCCAAAACATGCCTTCTTCCCTTCATACAACCTCTACGCATTAATCAAGGATACTTCATCACAATTTCTATTAGCTTTATCGTAATTCACCACATCCATATTTACATCACCCCTCCGACTCCGACATGGCTATCAGATCATTTAAGCCTTAAAAGGTTCGCAACACTTTGTCACAATTACAAAGGAATTTCAATAAAATTCCACTCCGCACATGTATTCCGGACTTTAAAAATATTTAGATCGGAATCTATATACCATCGGGTTTGGTTCGTCGCTGGCTCTCTGCCACGTCACTCCTCTGATCTCCGAAACTCCTAACGTCGGTCGCTGATAAATCTTGATGCCGATCTCCTATATATCGCTATCGGTGATATCGAAACATTCATAAATCACTGACCCTTGGCATCTCCGATCATTGATATGTGATTAAATCATGGCCATTGATCTTGCCGTTATCCAACAGTCCACGATTAATCACACTTGTTCATTGCACTTCTCCAAGCCTTGATTGCGACTTCAACTCAATCGTGGATCTTCTAGATCCGAATGTTACTAAGTGTTAATACTTGCTTTCATCTATCTGCCTATTTACCTTGAATTTACATCATTTTCTTTAGTTTTCCATATTTTAGCTTCTCCTCAAAGGGTTTCTTCAAAGGTTCTGGTCTTCTATTCCATTGTTCAACTAATCTTCTGAACTCAACTCCTCGAGCTCTCAACTTCTCTTTCTCTCCAAGGTGCCACTTTGATGCTTCAATGGGACTCGATGATCCCTTATGATTTTCTGAATCGTTCTCTTCTATGTGCTTTGCCTTTGACTATGTTTGCCTACAATTATTGCAAACCTACGGTTTCACACCATAATCAATCATAAAATATGTGTTTCAGACATTTTGACATAATCAAGAAAAACTATGCATATATTAATATAAAACCACAGATTGCATTCGAGACATCATCGGTCTCACACACACATAGGCCTGATTCTACTATTAGTGGCCATCCTCTCGTCTACCCGTAGGCTTAAATATATTTATATGGAACCATTGGATTAGATCGATCACATCCTTTCTTTAAGTCACTCACTAAAGCCCTAAAGCTCGCTACATGCATACATATGTGGCAGATTTTATCCACTCCATATTTTCTCTATTTTAAAACAGAAAAGTCCCTTGTTTTGCTCAATGGTCCACATCTATTTCCCTATAATGCCTAAAATCTCTCTCTTGCTCCTAGGATCATGGAACTACTCATGCTCTCATTTATTTGTTTTGAGAGCATTTACATATTCTCCCATTATCTAACTAAATCACTTAAAATCCTAAATATTTCATTGACTTGAGATTTAGGGAAACTATTTCCTAAAATGCATGACCCCGTATGTCTACTATTTACAATGATTTTCCTTAGGCTGAATGTTCTTGCATCAGACTCCCAAAGCAGAAAATATTCATGATCTCTTGATCATGTGTCTTCTAATCTTGGTCTTCTTGGATCCCACACTTTGTTCTGTAACTATCCACATGCTTTGTTCCCTTGTTGTTGCTGCACTTTTACTGTCTTTTGCTTCATTTTCTTCTTCTTGTTGATCAGATTCAAGTTCTAATAGATCTTGCTTGCTGCTACTACCATTTTTCTCCATCTGGACTGCTTCATCATCAGCTCCCACATTTCTTCAATCTCTGTCTCCAGTACATCTTTAGACTGGTCCATCTTCTGCTTCATATTTCTGCCTCGTTCTCTTTATTTAAGGTTGTTGTTGTTGTCTTCTATGTTGAATTTTTCTTTGCTTGCTCCAAATTTTGGTTTACTTGCTTCATCCTTTGGTTTACTTGCTGCCTCCTTATCATCCTTACCCCTCTTTCATGATTGCATCATGACTGTTCAACACTCTTTCTAGCAAATTAACTTCTCTATTCCATGGATTGAGTTCTTCCATAGAATTTCCTTCTTCCATATTTATTTGGTTGCTCCCTTGTGCCAAATCTCCTCCAACACTTGCAACAAAACCTACATTCACAAAATACTTGTTAAAATTAAAAACATAAGGTTGTTGTGCCTTATCTTCCTTTGGCAACAATTTAGTTTGCTGCTCTGTTTTCTCCTTCTCCTTTGTTAGCACATCAATATGTTGATTTGAATTCTCAGCAGAATTTATGATAGTTTCAGTTAGTCTCTTTTCTACATCATCTGTTCTAATGATTTCTTCCTACTTGGGTTCACAGTAGTGAATTTCTCCTCCTTTAACCTGCTGCTAGTTATCTTCACTTTGAAATTGTTTGATTCCTACTGCCTCTTTACCATCTTCAAACAATCTCTGCTCAATCTCTTTGATCACATACTCATACTCATTCATTCTTTTTAATGAACTTGCAAACAAATTATTATATCTTCCTGTCTCCATGGATACTTGAGACACATCTTCTTCTTCAGAAACTGTAACTGCAACTTTTGTTCTACCATCAGGTTCTCTCATTAATTTCTCCAGTAGTTTGGTCTCCTCTTCACACTTAGTAAGCACTTCATCCCAATGCTCTCTTCTAGCTTCATCTGTTACATGTTGTGTTACAGTATTAAAATATCGTCTTCCTTTGACCCTTGTAATCTCAAGGTATTTCTACTACGACAAATCACTACTTCCCTCATTCAAGAGGTCTTCTCCATGATACTTTGTTCTCTTAGAGTACTCCTCTAGACTTTCAACATCTTTAAAAGACTGTCCATCCTCTTCAAAGCACTCCTTTTTTAGTCTTCCTTTTCCCAAGGTTAAATCCTTTGCATAGGGTTCCTCCTTAACATCTTTCAGTAGATTTCCTTCTTCCCTACTGTCTGTCTCAACAATTTTCATGGCTATCTCCACTGTGCCTATCATCATAGTGAATTGATGATCTTTTACTATGTTTTCAGCTAACATAGCCTCTTCCTCAAGTTTTCCTTCAGTCTCTTCCTGTTTACCTTCTCCAAGATCTATCCTTGTCTCACCATCTCCATTAATATTCTTCTGCATTTGTTCTGCATCCATAGACAAAATATTACTCTTAAAAACATAAGACCCTACGGTCTCACTTGATGTTTCAACCATCATATTTTCTTGTTATTCTAAATCATTAATATGATTAAGAAATTATTTGATAGTCTCTTCTTCAATCTCTTCAAGCCATTCACTTGGTTTCTTGATATCTTCCTCCAGCTGTATATGAGAGTTATCTATCTCATCTCCTTCCAGGACAGAATTTAGATTCTGTTGGTCTTCTTCCTCCTTTATGACAATATCAGCAATTGTCCTTCTTTACATGTTTCACCTGCATACACACACAAATTGTCTGTTTTAAAATCATGTGGCCCTTTGACCTCACTTGAAGTTCCAGTCTTCAAGTCTTCATCTTCACTTTCTCCCAGAATATCTCCTTGTTCTAGTTTACAAATGTACTCTTCCATTTCCATTTCCAACTCAATTTCCTTGAGTTTTCCCACCATCCACTTCACTTGCTTTTGATGTAGCCTTCTCTGCATCTCATGCCATTCCACTAGCTTCTTTCTCAAGACCTAACCTAGTCTCTAACTTTCCTAAAGCATTATCCTTATTGCATTGAGTTGTTCTTTTAATTCAGCAACCTCTTTGTCAATTTCTTCTTGACTCATCCTACTTTCCATTTGCTTTGGCATCCTCTTTCTTATATCCTCTATTGTGGTTTCTCTCTAAACCTCTACTATGACTATCAGTAGTCATCTTCTTCTCTTCTTTCTTCATGAGATCCTTTGCGACAAGCCTCTGCAACATCTATTCCTTCTAGCTGCAATCTTACCTCACTAAGCTCTCCTCACTCAGTATTTTAGTAATTACAATCCTCTATCTGGAACCTCCTCTTGAGCAACATCTTTGGTCCTTCTAGGCTTCCGCAATCTCTCACTTTATCCCGAGAACACTTCAACTGTCCTCTTTGTCCAATCTCTTGTTGGATTCTTCAGGTTCACTACCACTTCTCCTTCAGAGTGTTCTCCTTACTCTACCTTCAAGAACACATCTAGTTCTCCTCTCATAGTTTTTCTTACTGTCCTTTGTTGAGATGCTTCATCTGCAACCAACAATATTCAATTTAACTTTGAGATCAAATACACTGTCTAACCTCCAAGGTCTATGCATGATCTTTCTCTCCCATTCTTCTACACTTTGAATGGCTTGTCCTCTGTTTGGTTTCCAAGTCCTCTCTCCTTCAGAACTTTCATTAAGAAATCTTACTTTCTCTTTCTTTTAAGGAATCCTCTATTTCTGTTTACTTCAAGCCTCTACTAGAACTATTACAGTATTCCAAGAACTTCAAAGTGCCCTCTTATAGATTACAAATCTACTCTGATACCAAACTTTTTCTCTGACACCACAAATGATGCAAGGGTCCCCCATCATATAACCATAATTACTTCAATGATGTCAAGATTACCCAGCATATACCCACAGTATGCATTTATCACAATGCATCCACAACTATCTCAGGTATTTAACTCTATAATGGAATTAAATCTTCAAACCATAAATGGTCAAGTGGCCCTCTTATACAGTTCCTTTGTAACAGACTTCAATCACCCCGCAAAAATCTTAGCAGGACTATATCTATTCTCACAGCCTTTGTATGGGACTTTTATTAGAGCCTTCCTCCTTCATCCTTATTTCGAGAATTTAGAACCCTTTCATTAACCCTTTAATTCATGTTTATATATGTTCAACGTATAAAACCTTTCCCCAACACTAATTCCTTTTTAAATCCAATTACAAAGGGAAAATCCATTACATTAGAAATTCTCCCAAAACATGCATTCTTCCCTTCGTACGGCCTCTGTGCATTAATTGAGGATACTTCATCACAATTGCTATCAGCTCTATCGTAATTCACCACATCCATATTTACATCACCCCTCCAACTCCGATATGACTATCGGATCATTTAAGCCTTAAAAGGCTTGCAACACTTTATCGCAATTACAAAGGAATTTCATTAAAATTCCACTCCTCACATGTATTCTAGACTTTAAATATATATAGATCTGAATCTATATATCGTCGAGTCCAATTCATCGCTGGCTCTTCGCCGCATCACTCCTCCGACCTTTGAAACTCTCGACATTGATCATCGATATATCACTATCAATGATATCGCAACATTCATAAACCGCTGACCCTTGGCACCTCTGATCGTAAGATCTAACTATAATATCCTCAAGAGAAGAGGTCGATAATATTGCATACATATACCTACCTCATGGTTGTTGGAGAGATCGGCATGTTGATGTTGCATTGATGTTGATGTGCAAGTGTTGGATGGTGATGTTTATAATCCTAATGTTGCTGCTAAGCTCCCGAGGAGCTTCTTTGACATCTGGATCTCCATGCTGAAGCTGATTGCAAATCTTTGGCTACTTCATCATCATATCCCATCATTTTTTTAAATGAATCCATCCAATTGTGCCTGATGAATATCTCTAATACAAGAGGGTGTTAATGAATCCTCAATGTGTTGATGGGTTCCCCCTGTCATTTTTCTCTAATGGATGGAGTTTTGTATATGTCTAATACCAAATTCAAAAATTCTATGTATACAATTCCCTTATGTTGCAATCACTTTCAATAAAACTAGAAGGGTTTTTTATGTTCCTTTCACTTGGAAAAATGTGGGGAAATGTAGAACCTACTTCCTTAACACTACTTGTTGAAGCCAACCTCTATTTTTCCTTTTTAAAACTTCTCACTACCAATCTTGTAGGTGACGTTCTGAATCTGTAGGATCTCAGGGAATCTTGTAGGTTTTGAGGACAACGACTTGTTTTGTCCATATCTCCCAACTTGTAGAATGGATTTACCTGAAACTTTCTGACCAAGTTACCATCATCAATATGCACCTCCCCATAGAACAAATTTGGTCAATGGATGCAAAGATCTCGAGAAAAAATAAAAATGGCTGAAGGTGATGGAGGCCAATTCTTTAGAAACTGTGCATTGGAATTTGTTCAAATTGCTTGGGAATGTTACCATCATCCATATGCATCTCCCCATGAAATAGAGTTTTAAATGGATGCACGGCTATTGAGAAAATGGAAAAATGGATGTAGGTGATGGAGGCTGATTTCCTGAAAACTGTGCACTGGAATTTTGTTAGGGTCCAACCCTAACCCCCTTATTTATGTAATAGGGTTGAGTCATAGTTATATTTAGTTAAAGAGTCAATAAAGTCCATATTAATAATTGTAAGTGATTTACTTGCATTTAAAGAAAGGGATCATAGTTAGTTGCAAATGGGCCATGTTATTAAATAGATGTTATTAGGAGAACCATGGCACTGAACCATGGTATTGCATGTATGAATCCTATAGAAAGGATAGATACTTGCCATTGAAGAGTGTCTAGTATTATTTTTTGATCGAGTCCTACTCTATTGGAGATTTCCCCCTCGAAGAGACAAGTGAACATTGCTTTCATCTTTGAATAATAAAATCCATGCTATTATTTCTCATTTTGTTTTGTGTTCTGGGTTGTAATACTTTGTATACTTGGTATTCTGGCATCTTCTCACAGGTCAAGAGCATAACAAGTGGTATCAGAGCACTTTCCAGGGCTAGTGGTATCTCCATTTTTAGTAGATTTTTTTTTTTTGGCTAGAGACATGTTCCTGCATCTTTAAACCATGGGATCTGTCATTGAGTGCATAAACCTGTGGATTTGGGGAGGCATGCACACAGGAAATACAAGAGGTGGTCACACTTGTTGGACTCCCTTGTAACCACTATGGGTACCCCTTTGAGTAGTAGCGCATTAGATAGAACTGCACACGACCTATCTTCCATGTACTCTTTGAGTATATCGGGAGCCCCTAGGGTCACCTGAAACCTCGCCATAGATAAACTGTCAGCCATCTTGTTGCTAGAGTACACCAAGAACAACACTCGGGGAGATTACTCACGTCTACGATAGGGAAGTCGGGTAGTACGTGATGAACCTCATAAATGGGTAATTATATGGGCTCATTTTACCTCCTAACCTAGTCAAATCAACCATTCTGTTAGCTTATTGTATGATTTTGTTATTATATTTATGCTTATAGGGCGAGTTGAGTTAGTTATTATGCCATGTGGTCTAACATGTATTTAATGCAAATTATTGATGGATTTCGAGGTCAAAGTCAAGGATCTAGTGGTCAAACTATAGCAATAACTTGAAGTAGATAGAGGAGAGGAATTATAGGAGGGAATTCCCTTCATTTATTTCTCGTCACCACGAATTCCCCTTCATTTAGCTTGGAGTACAAGCAGCTGAATCATGCACTAGAAGGAAGCCGAGCAAGTGGAAGATGATTGATAGTTATCTCAAGTTTTGGAAGCCAAGCCTCCCTAATTTTAAGGAAGCTATTGGTTGCTTCATATGTATAAGTAGAGAGGCCTAGGGCTCACTAGGGTCGTCTTTTTTTTGCTTGTGTAAGCTCTGCTCAAATTTCGAGCTTACTATTTTATGACAGTTTTATGTAATCTTACTATTTTTTTATAATGAAGATGGGATCCTTTTTGAGCTAGCACTGAGTTGCCTCAGAGGTCTAAAGCTCTTGGGTTAGGGCCCAATCCAAGCAGCGAAGCTTCTCTTTACTTGTATTTATATGCTTTACTTCAGTTTGTAGATTAGTTTGTTGTTAGATGTATTTCTCTTATGGTTAAGAATATGTTGTTTTGATGATTTAGTAGCTTGCTTCCATTTGTGCTTTTTGTAGTAGGTTAAGTAGTGATTAGAGAATGTTTAAAAGGCTAGCAATAGTGCCTTGGCCTATCATCCTCCCTCTAGGACCATGATTTGAGGCAAGATATTGTATGCTTTACTTTAGTTTGTAGATTAGTTTGTTGTTAGATGTATTTCTCTTATGGTTAAGAATATGTTGTTTTTGATGATTTAGTAGCTTGCTTCCATTTGTACTTTTTGTAGCAGGTTAAGTAGTGATTAGAGAAGGTTTAAAAGGCTAGAAATAGTGCCTTGGCCTCTCATCCTCCCTCTAGGACCATGATTTCAGGCAAAGACTCTCTTGCTGCCCCGAAAACACAAATTTTCCTCATTCCTACGACTTACAGTGTTTGTAGCTCTCTAGTAGGTTGATAGTCCAGTTTTGATTTTCTTTATATTTTCTTTATCATGTTCACTTCCTAATTTGCAATAGTACTTTTGCATGCTTTCCTTTCTTACAACATTTCCCAGCATTTCCTTTTATACATCATAGTTTACGCCATTTTAATGCAAAACTATATTTTTCCTAGCATGCACTCATTTCATTGGTTGATTGATTTTATTGGTTGAATGTTCGTTTTTATGTAGAAAATATTTCCCAATAGTAGGCCAGCTTATCAACAATCACACCCTCCATCTTATCCATGCCCTATAGGTCTCCCAACACTCACCTTAATTCTGCCCTAGTTTCCTGCATTTTTCATGGAACTTCTTCCTCTCTCCTTGAGCAAACCCAATCATATTTCTCTCTCCTGGTGATTCATGGTAGACCTTAGGTTCCCTAACACCTCATTCCAACCTTCATCAGCCTTTTCCACCCACTCTCACACCCTCAAAACAGCGAAAATTTCTCTCGACCTCCTCTTGTAGGCCTCCTGTAGTTTCCCTGTTTTCCTCATGTAGTTTTCCTGTGTCCTCTCGTAGTTTTTCATGTAGGACTTATTTTGAAGACTGAGTGTGGGAAAATCTCTACAAGGCAACCTAATACCTCCTAGGACCCATCCACACCATCCTACATCCTCCCAAGCTCCAAAACCATCCTCTAACGCCACCTGTTCACTGCCACACTCACACACAATAAATTAGATGCATGTTAAATTCACATAAAAACACATAAAAATCCAAAAATATGTTTTTTCTTATTTACTTCTAGAAATAGCATGGTTACATGTTTTTTACTTCCTCGAGTAGGGAATGGCATTTATTTCATGGTTTTCATAGTGTTTTTGGAAAAAATAGAATTAGCTTGTCAATTAGGGTTTACTAGGCTTTGCTTTACATTCCAGTCTTTCTCCTTTCTGCAGTTAGAATAGCATCTATAGAGTAATCTTTATTTCCTTTCATCACACATAGAGCTTCTTCTGAAATCTATAGATTTTGGCTTGAGCTCCTAGTGATCTCGCGCCAGCTCACCAAGTGACAACCTACAGTGGGAACTAGTACTTTTGCATATAGCACCGACGCTTCCAAGTTTGTTACGAACTACCGAGTTGATAAAAGTAAAGTTGGTAGCCCAAGAGTTGCAGCATTCTTGCTGCAGTACTGGCTCTCACCAGTTTTTGGTACCATTGCTAGGGAAGTGTCAGAGTATTATGTGATTACTGCTTTCTTCTATTTCCTATTGCAACATCCTGCTAATAGTTTATTTCGGAAAAAGTAGACTAGTCATTTCTTTTCTTTCAGTTCTGCATTTCCTTGCTTTCCTTTTCAATTCCTCAAATTTCCATTCAGCAAGTTCATTTCAGCTAGTTTCAATTTGTTTTTTTCAATCAAAATTTTAGTTTTTGCAGGTACTTTCAGTGTGGGGAAAAAGAAACAAAATACCAACCAAAAATATATCCTTTCATGCCTAGTAAGAGTAGAGATAACTTAGGAAAATTTTTCCCAACACCCCCACTGCTTCACACAGCCAACCTTCTGTCTTCTTCGGTGGTTGTAATTAAGAATAACCCTTAGGTGAACATCCAAACATATTTTAAGAACCTGTAGGGGAAGAAGAAAAAGGAAACATTCCTCTGGAGCCAATGGCTGAAAACAGAAATGTTAAGGGAAATGGAGAGAGAATAGAGGGTACCTTCCCCATTTGGGAGACCAATGGGTACACCAAAATGAAGAATATAAGTCCTTTAGCCATACCTCACTTCCATGGTCTGACTACAAAATATCCTGACACCTTCTTGTTCGAGTTTGTTGTCATCTGTCAAACTTATGACTATGCAGAAGATGAGCAAAAGTTGAAACTATTCCCTTCTACTCTCAAGGAAACAACATTGCGTTGGTTCATGGGATTACATGGTAATAGCATCACAACTTGGGCTCAATATCGAGACTATTGTAGGTCAAAAGATACTAAAGAATAAATCTTCTGAATGACCATAGGAAGTGATGAGTCCCTGGAAGACTATGAAAAGAGGTTCTAGCTCAGTTACAAAAGGGCTAGGTGTACACTTGACCCTGAGTCTCTCAAGTGGGTCCTAATCAGGGGAATTCAGGAAGACCTACTCACACATCATAAGATTAAGCACAATACTTAAACCCCTTACCATCCTCAAGCCAATGGGAAAGTGGAGGTCACTAACA
Organism: Pinus taeda; assembly: GCA_000404065.3. Classification (NCBI taxonomy): domain Eukaryota; kingdom Viridiplantae; phylum Streptophyta; class Pinopsida; order Pinales; family Pinaceae; genus Pinus; species Pinus taeda. Next base: position 133,126 of record APFE030283614.1, on the reverse strand, counting down.
TAGCATTGGAAGGGATCCTAACCAAGGTAGTGAGCAGTAGCAGAAAATATTGGGTGGACAGATTAGTTGAGGCCACTTGGGCCTAGAACACAACATGGAAGACCACCACTGGGTTCACAACCTATGAACTAGTCTATGGGAAGAAGGATTTTCTGTCAATAGAGTTTAATTCAATACCCTAAGGATGGTAGCTCAGTTGGACCTAGACCTCAGCCATGCAGAGAAGGAGAAATTACTTCAGCTCAATGGATTGGATAAATATAGATTGCAAGCACTTCTCCATATAGAGGTAGTGCAGTGTCAGAGAAAGATATGGCATGACAAAAATATCACGGAGAAGCAATTCCAAGAGGGAGAATGGTCACTACTCTATGATTCAATATACAATGATTTCTAAGGCAAGTTGAGGACAAGATGGCTGGGACCCTACACTGGGGAGAAATGCAATGACAATGTTTCAGTTCTGATCAAAACCATTGATCATGAATCCAACCGCATGATTTTCAATATACATCACTTGAAATTCTACAAGAAACCCCTCTCCAAGCGAGAGTTTATTTAAGACTTGAATAAAATAGTGATGGTAGTGGAGCATGTATTAGCTTCCACTTCAACCACTCATTGATGAAAAAAGAGAAAAAATAAGGACTCAAATGAAAATCTCCATTAGGTCCTTGAGTCCCATCATTGGGTTGAAAACCTCTTCTGAGGCGACCCAGTGATGTCAAAAAAAATGGGGAAAGAATAATACCCCTAGGTGAAAACCTCCCTTGGAGGCGCCTAGGGCAAGAAATTAAGGTGAAAACCTCTCTGAGGTGCCCTAGTTGTTTTCAAAAAAAAAAAACAGAAGAGAGAAATAAAAAATGAATTTTTATTGCATCGCAGGTTTGCAAGAGGACTATGGGGAGTAGAAGAAGGTGCCAAGGGGACCCTCACATTCATACCAGCATCCATCTCATCTTCTCCACACCTTCCTCCATCATTTTTGGCATCTCTTTCACCCCACTGTACCTCTTCTTCCAAAACTGTGCTTTCTACAAGAGGCACCTATAGGAATTACAGAGAGAAAAAAGTGTCTACAAGAGGTAGTTTGAGGGAAAGGAAAAGCTTCATGAGGAACCTATAATCCCTCTTACCATCTTCAAACCTCCTTCCCATCATTTCCAAGCCTTCATCACACTCCAAGCATCATTATTATTTTTTTTCCTTTCCAAGAAAAAACAAAGAAAAACAGTTTTTCCATTTTGAAAAAAAATCAAAAATAAAAGGAGGAAAAGGCACCATTAAATTTACTTGAAGCTTACCTACTATCCCTCCATCATTCATCTCCACCTCTGGCATCATTCTCAAGCTCCAAGCACAGGGAAATAGCTAAAGGTTCAAGGGGAGAAGTAGTTGCAGGAGCTTCCGTAGGAATTCATGTAGTAGCTGATCCCATAGAAGTCCAGCACCAACAACGAGGGAAAACACATCTGAAGGTTGAAAAGGCACATGTAGCTCAGCTCCAACAAAAGAAGAACCTACAAAAACACACAACAACACATCAGCAAGCAAATACAACATACATGAAGGAAAATGAAGGCATACAGTAGAGAAATCCACAGCACCTCATAGTCGACGATAGAAAATACACTTAGATTACAGGTACGTAGCTAAGTCACTCCTCTATCTACATTTGTGTTATTAGGAATCATATGAAGCCAATGATATGGTTGAAATTGAAAGAGGGAAAGGTGGCCAATTAACTTATTGGCCACCTTCATTTAGTTGACTCCACTTAACTGAGATATCACCCACACATGCGCACAGTCAACTCAAGAAAAAGATGTGAAGGACAGGTAGTGGGAGGAAGAGTTAACTATAATGTAGTAACAAGGGGATGATTACAAGGGGAGTCATGATGGCTAAGTAGGTGGGGACCAACGGTCCTAATTTGGGCAACGTACACCTTGCCAGCTCAACACTCATAACCAAAAACATCCATAAAAGGTATTGAGCACTCCTCCCCACGCATTCTCACCACCTTTTCTTCAGTTTCTCCTCGTAACTCAGCCACACAGAAGTATTCTTGTGCCCCCATAGCCTTTTATCCACCATCTTCCATCAATTTCCTCCATATTTTTTCTATCGGCATTTTCTACAGGTGCACCTATAGGAAATCTATAGGAGGGACAACAGGCTTCTACAAGAGGGGCAGTAAGTCATTTTGAAGGGAGAAAACATGGTTTTTGGCATGAATTTAAGTCTAAAGAGGTATGGCTCATGAATTCTCTCTATTGAATATCAAAATTTAAAAGAGTTGGTCTCAAATTGAAGATTAAATGAGTCTTTAAGAGGGTAGAAATACATTAAAAAAATTTCTTTTTTTTTTCTAAAAACACACTCCCCTTTGTTTTTCTATTTCACTCAAAATGTCTCCACCTCCATACTTGGTTTTTCAAAATAAGTACAGGCAGTATGACAGGGGGGTTTACGAGAAAAGATCCCACTAAATCCACTAATCTCCATGCACATCCTCAAGTGGTGGAAATATTTACAAGGGAAAACTTGATGAATTTCTTGGAGAAGTTTAGAGGGTTTGATGATGAAATTGCCCATGAATTTTCTCTCTCTCTCTGGTCCCTCACACAAGAACTCGTGCTACTGTAACCATTAGAGTCCTATCCATTGAAATAACCCCTGAATTCATTAGTAGGGTCACTACCCTTCGTCTTGGGCTGTCTTGGAGTAAAGATGAGAAAATAATTGGCCAGGTTGCTAAGAGGATTTTTTTCCAAGATAATGAAACCCCTATTGAAGACAAAAATGGAATTAGGAGGACTAGTGTACCATATCCCTAGGATGAGGTTAGCTACCAAGTGATCAAATACATTTCTTGTGAGGGGAGGCACAACATTGTTTATGGATATCATTTCAGAATCCTCCAAGGATTGAGATATGGCATGGATACCCCAACACATCAAAAACTCAGTCTTACTTTCTCCTTTAGTCCCTCATTGACTCCAGTACCAAGGTACAAGAAGGAAAGTCACAACAGCTAGCTCACCATGGCCTAATCAAGGTCCTAGTAGAAGAAGCCCTCCATACGCTTATAATCCTTATAGCATGGGGAGCTTTCAAAAATATGACAACTGAGGATGACATCAAGGCATTAACCTATGATGGCAGTCCTGCTCTCAGTGAGGAGGGAGAACAATAAGGAGGAGAGGATGAAGCCAGTGGTGACATAGCAGAGTAAGAGAGGAAGGAGGAAAGGAAAGAAATAGAGGAGGGGAGAGTTGAAGAGACAGAATAGGAGGTAGAAAAAGAGACAAAGCAGGAGGAGGAAAAAGAGACAGAAGAGGGAGAAAAGAAGGCAGAGAGGGCAGAGCAAAGATAAGGGTCCCCTTAAACTTTGGAAAGAGAAGCAGCAGCTGCCCTCGCTACCATCAATACACCAGTCAAGAAGAAGTAGAAGAGGAAAATAAAAACCTCCATGTATTTCAAGGCAAGGAAGAGTACCAAAATTAAAATGGGAAAACCTCAGCCCTCATCAAAGACTCCCATTAACATTGAATATTCACTATCTACCAAGGTGAAGTAATCTCCTTCCAGGACACCCATAACCTATGAAAGGAGGACTACAAGATCTTCTACATGGAAGGGAAAGGCAATTCTATAGGACCCCAAACCAGACCTTCAGGAGGCTAAAACAGTCCTACAAGAGACATTGTCCAAAGTACAGGAGACACAAAAACTTGAGGAAAAGATAGGAGGACAGTCATAGGTGAAAGAGAATGCACAAGAGCTATAAGAACCTGACCCCCATCCTAATCTTGACTCCTATTACAGACTACTTGAGGGAGTCAAGATAATCCCACATAAATTTGCAATTCCACCATTTTTCGAATTGGAAAAAGAAAGAGTGAGAATGCATAGGTGGATGCAGATAGCCAAGTCCAAAGGAGTTTAGGAAATTGGCCACATGGAAGACAAAATCGGGGAAATGGGCAAGGAATTGAGTGTTCTCATAGACAGAGAAGCCATTACAAGAAGCCACCTAGAGAATGAGAATGAATTACTAAGGAGGTTGGTGCAGGAGAAAGATACTCATTTGGCATTCATGGCTAGCTTATCCATAGAAGCATTACAATGCAGAACACCAGCCAAATCTTATGGCTTCTATCTGAAGGATCAATGGCTTCAATTCCAAATAAAAACTTTGGCACAAAGAGGAATAATGCCTTTCCAATACCACAGGCAGTTCCTGGATTTGTGTGACCAAAGCATCACCGAGGACAAAGCAACGATGGCAGAGTTCTATCGACACAACATGGCCCTCATAGACCTAAATGTGTGGGACCCCAATGCCAAGATAGGGTATCTGCAATTAATGGGCATTGCGTCATGTATGAACCATGAAGAATTGAGGGCAGTGGAAATGAAAATATTGTTAAGAAAATAGCAGAATGAATCATTTATTATAAGAGCTGGGCCATCAGATCCTATGGCACTCATCAGCGCACACAACTATCTTGCCAATGACCCTCAGATTTCCCCTAAATATCTAGCCAATCAAGAACAAGCCATTACACACTTTGAAGTTATGATTAGGCTAATTGGGGATTACTGTGTGCATGCATGCATGAGAAGATGGAACACCCTACCCCACAGCTTGCAAATCAGAGAATACCATTCCCACATGAGGTTGAAGGAGGGACTGAAAAGAGTACCAATGTATAAGCGCTCCATGCAAAGGCTGAAGGTCAACTGGATTGGCCTCAAACTGAGTCCTCCACTCATATTAGGCACGCTGGAAGGAAGAAGAGAAGAAGAAGAGAAGGAAAAATGGAAGGACATAGATAGAAAGGCATGATTTTATGGAGAACATGAGTAGACCACATCAGAAGCCTGTAATGCTAGGTAGGCCACTAGGGCCATGAAAGACCAAGAGATTGACTAGGTTGCTCAGAGGATGAGCAACACCTTCAGTAGGGGGGTGATGATGAGCCTCGTAAATGGGTAATTATATGGGCTGATTTTACCTCCTAACCTAGTCAAATCAACCATTCTCTTAGCTTATTATATGATTTTCCAATTATATTTATGCTTATAGGGTGAGTTGAGTTAGTTATTATGCCATGTGATCTAACATGTATTTAATGTAGATTATTGATGGATTTCGAGGTCAAAGTCAAGGATATAGTGGTCAAACTACATAAATAACTCGAATTAGATAGAGGAGAGGACTTATAGGAGGGAATAACCCTCATTTATTTCTCCTCACTTCGAATTCCCCTTCATTTATCTCGGAGTACAAGCAGCTGAATCATGCACTAGAAGGCAACCGAGAAAGTGGAAGATGATTGATAGTTATATCGAGTTTTGGGAGCCAAGCCTCCTTGATTTTAAGGAAGTTGTTGGTAGCTTCAGATGTATAAGTAGAGAGGCCTAGGGCCTCACTAGGTACAACTTTTTTTGCTTGTGTAAACTCTGCTCAAATTTCGAGCTTACTATTTTATGATAGTTTTATCTAATCTTGCTATTTTTTCATAATGAAGATGGAATCCTTTTTGAGCTAGCACTGAGCTACCTCAGAGGGTTGAAGCTCTTGGTTAGAGCCCAATCCAAGTATCAAAGCTTCTCTTTACTTGTATTTTTATGATTTACTTCAATTTGTAGATTAGTTTGTTGTTAGATGTATTTCTCTTATGGTTAAGAATAGGTTGCTTTTGATGATTTAGTAGCTTGCCTCCATTTGAGCTTTTTGTAGCAAGTTAACCAGTGATTAGAGAATATTCAAAAGGCTAGCAACAATGCCTTGGCCTCTCTTCCTCCCTTTGGGACCATGATTTGAGGCAAAGACTCTCTTGCTACCCCAAAAACACAGATTTTCCTCATTCCTAGGACTTCGAATGTTTGCAGCTCTCTAGTAGGTTGATAGTCCAGTTTTTATTTGCTTTAGATCTTCTTTATCATGTTTACTTCCTGATTTGCAATAGTCCTTTTTCATGCTTTCCTTTCTTACAACATTTCCCAACATTTCCTTCTATAAATCATAGTTTAGGTCATTTTAATGCAAAACTCTATTTTTCCTAGGATGCGCTCATTTCATTGGTTGACTATCTATTTCTATGCAGAATATATCTTCTAGTAGTAGGCTAGCTTAGCAGAAATCACACCCTCCATATGTTCCATGCCCTATAAGTCTCCCAAACCTCACCTCAATTCTGCCCTAGTTTCCTTCATTTTTCATAGAACTTCTTCCTCTCTCTTTGAGCAAACAAATAATCTTTCTCTCTCCTAGTGATTAATGGTAGATCTTAGGCACCCTAACTCATCATTCCAACCTTCATCCACCTTTTCCAGCCACTCTCACACCCTGCAAATAGCGGAAATTTCTCTCAGCCTCCTCCGTTAGGCCTCTTGCAATTTCCCTGTTTTCCTCCTGTAGTTTTCTTGTGTCGTCCTGTAGTTTTTCCTGTAGGGTTTCTATTGAAGGTCGAGTGTGCAAAAAGGCTCTAGAAGGCCACCTAAAACCTCCTACAACCCATCCACACCATCCTACATTGTCCCAACCTCCAAAACCACCCTCTAATGCCACCTCTTCACTGCCACACTCACACACAATAAATTAGATGCATGTTAAATTCACATAAAAACACATAAAAATCCAAAAATATATTTTTTGCTTATTTACTCCCAGAATAACATGGTTATATGTTGGTTACTTCCTTGAGTAGGTAATGGCATTTCTTTCATGGTTTTCATAGTGTTTTTAGCAAAAGTAGAATTAGCTTGTTAATTAGGGTTTACTATGTTTTTTTTTACATTCCAGTCTTTTTCATTTCTGCAGTTAGAATAGCATATGTAGAGTAATCTTTCTTTCCTTTCATCACAAATAGAGCTTCTTTTGAAATCTATAGAACTTGTCTTGGGCTCGTAGTTATCTTGCGCCGGTTGCCCAAGTGACAACTTGCATTGAGAACTAGTACTTGTGCATATAGCACTGACGCTTCCAAGTTTGTTACAAACTACCGGGTTGATAAAAGTAAAGTTGGTAGCCCAGGAGTTGCAGTATTCTTGCTACAACATTGGCTCTCATTAGTACGACTAAGGGTAAGGTTGATCCTCCTTAGTTACTGCCCTAAAATATTAGTATGAGTACTACTGTTGGACCCTTATGTATATTGCGATATGTAGCACTTGACACTCCTTGAGACCATAGTTCCCTCATCTCTATGAAGATTTCCCATCATCTTCTTTGCATGATCAAATCTAGCAGGTTGGGTTCTGTCATCGTCACAATAATTAGATCCACTAGTTTAGGGTCTACCGCCACATTACCATTCAGATCTAGAAATTGGGGTTTTGTCGCTACCATAGTCCAACTCACATTCAACAGTTGAGGGTTTTGCAGAAAGATCTGACCATTTGTGTAGGCAGGATTTTGGATCCTATACTGTGGGGCGATTCTTGCAGGACATTGGGAAAGATTAACTTTTCTAGAAATTGGCTATTATAGTATTGATAAGTCAAGAGTAAAACACCTTTAGAAGTGAAAAAAAAGTATGAGGCCCTCCTGGGACACTTATAAGAGACTTAGCCCATAAGGATCATGACGATGGGCTGACCGAGGTGGTACCATTCACTTGTCAATTTCAATTTTTGGGTGGTCCCAAATTTTTTCACAGTGACGACAAGTGACCCGGATTTGTGTATGTTAGAAACCAGAGCTCAAGCTATGGCCAATGAGAAGATGGAGACCATTGAATAATGGTTGGAGGCTTTAATAGTGTAGATCCAATGATTACAAGACACAGTCACAAAGGGCAAGTGGGAATTACAATCGGAGGCATATTCTTTTAATGAATACCATGAAGGAGAATCTAGCCATCATCCTCACTTCCATGGAAATCACCAACATTCCCACCCTCGACCACCCAAGATGGACATGTAAAAATTTCATGGCTCTAATCCAGCAATATGTCTATCACAAATGGACCAATATTTCACTCTAAATCACATTAGAGATGATGAGACTAAGCTATGTGTGGGAAGCCTTTACTTGGATCAGGAAAGATGGAATGGTGGCAGTGGCATCAAAAATGCTATCCAAGGACAATTACTTGGAAGGTGTTCACAAAATCCATTTGCGACTGTTTTGACCGTGAATATAAATTTTTGGGTCCTCATAGTAAGCTCAGAAAGACAGGCATATTAAATGACTATATTACATCCTTTGAGACATTAGCCTTCTGCACAACAGGTATGGGAGATGAATTCTACTTGGAATGTTTTATAAGTGGTCTCAAAGACGCCATCCAATCCCACATCTAGATGCACCACCCAGACACATGGATGGAAGCTTGGAAAAAGGATCTCGAAGTGGAATGTGTTTTAACGGCCCAGTCATCTCGTCCAAATTTCATAGCCAAGGGATGCCCCACCCAGGCTCAGGGCACTACCCAAACACTAAAGGTTCAAAAGGTGTCCCTCACAGAAATGGTTGAAAGAAGAAAGCAAGGATTGTGTTACTGCTATGATGACAAATACTCCCTGGGGAATAAATGCAAGGAATCCAAATTCTTTCAAAATGATGCTACTGATCACAATTCATCTGAGGAAGCCCCACCCTTTGAGGGATGAGAGGAGGAAGATGAGGACAACCAATAGGACAATGAGCTCCCAGCTACACCAGAAGAACCAGTTATCTCGCTCCATGCTTTGGCAGGCATTTCTTCTCCCCAAAATCTTAAAATCAAAGGTTTTATTAAACATCACCCTACAGTAGTATCAATTGATAGTGGCAGCACACATAACTTTATCTATTAGAGAGTCGCAGAAGCTGTGCATTGTTTTGTTATATAAGTCTATAATTTCTAGGTCCAGAGTGCTGATGGGGGGAAAATGAAATGTGAAAGCCGCTATGAAAATTTCAAACTTCATGTGGGAGATTACCACCTAAAGATCCACTTGTTTGCCATCAACATGGGTGGTTGTGACATTGTCTTGGTTTCTTAATGGCTCCACACACTAGGCCCAATCACAATGGATTTCCAGGAGTTAGATATGAGCTTTAAGTAGAAGGACCACATGCATACCCTCCGTTGAATCCAGACAAGTACTCCTTCTATCATCAGCTCGCATCAAATGGAAAAGTTGTTAAAAAAGGTCCATCATGGATTTATCGCCCAATTTAATGCCATCTAGGCCTTTAACGCCACTACTTTTCATATTCATCCTGAGATGCAACAAGTCTTAAAAAACCACCCACAGGTCTTCGATAATCTTCATGAGTTTCCACCCTCTAGAGGGGAACATGATCATAGCATCACTTTGGTCCTAGGGGTAGAACCACTGAATGCGTGCCCATATAGATACCTTTTCACCCAAAAGAATGAAATTCAAAAAATCATAAAGGAACTCCTGGAAGCTGGTGTCATTTGTCCTAGCATCAGTCCTTATTCATCACCTTTGGTCATGGTGCTCAAGAAAGATGGGGAATGGTACATGCGTCCAAACTTTAGGGCCCTCAACAAGCTTACAGTCAAAGATAAATTTCCCATCCTGGTTGTTGATGATTTGGTGGATGAAATAAATGGTGCTCAATTCTTTACTAAGCTAGATCTTCACTTAGGATATCACCAAATACGCATGAAATAAGTAGAAATTCCTAAGACTGATTTCCAAACTCACAAAGGCCATTATGAATTCTTGTTCATGCCATTTGGTCTCTGTAATGCCCCATCCACTTTTCATAGCCTCATGAATCACCTACTCAAACCATATCTCAGAAAATTTGTCCTCGTTTTCTTCGATGGCATTCTCATCTACAACCTCACCTAGGAAAACCATCTTCAACATGTAGACCTACTCTTGCAACTGCTCCAGAGGCATAAATTATTCGTCAAGTTGTCCAAGTTCTCTTTTGCCATGGAAGAAGTCAAGTACCTGGGCCACATTGTGGGGCGTGAAGGTGCCAGGGTGGATCCCAAAAATATCCAAGCAATGCAGGATTGGCCCCAACCAAAGACCTTGAAGAGTTTGAGAGAATTCTTGGGTCTCACTGACTACTATTGCAAATTTTTCCACAATTATGGTCGCATTGCTAGACCCCTAACTTACCTTCTCAAGAAAAATTCATTCCTCTAGACTGATGAAGCACACCAGGTGTTTATAGCTCTCAAATAGGCCATGTGTTCCACTCCTGTATTGGCACTACCCGACTTCACAAAATCTTTTGTGATTGAATGTGATGCTTCAAGTAAGGGTATTGGGGTTGTCTTAATGAAGGAAGGTCAACCCTTGGCCTTCACCAACCAACAACTAAGTGGGAAACATCTGGGACAATCTACTAGTATGAGAGGTAGATGATGGCCATCTTACATGCAGTGGATACTTGGCGACCATACTTATTGGGGCGGCATTTCCAACTAAACACAGACCATCAAAGCCTTAAATATATTTTGGAGCAATGCCTATCCTCACCACAACAAAATAAATGGCTGGCCAAAATGTTGGGATATGATTATGAGATAATTTACAAGAAAGGGCATGAAAATTTCGTAGTGCATTCTTTATCACACCAATTTTAGGACGACAACACCATGCTATAAATCTCTCTTCCTATTCCATATTGGATTGAAGAAACCAATAATGAATGGTTTTCACATCCTTCGCTCTCCCAACTCATTAATAACTTGCAAGAATATCCTAATTCCATAGGGGGCTACTCTTGGAAGGATGTGATTCTTTTCTACAAGGATAGAGTAGTGATATCACCGACATCCACCCTCAAAACATGCATTTTGGCAGAGTTGCACTCATCTCCCACTGTAGGTCATGCAGGGTTGCAGAAGACTTATGCTTGTTCCTTCTTTTGGACAGGCATGAAAATTGACATTCTTACTTTTGTGGTGGAATTTGATGTGTGTCAGCGCCACAAAGGAGAAACAATCAAGTCCCTAGGAACTTTACAACCATTTCCCATCCTTGCCTCAAGCTAGATAGATGTTTCTATGGATTTCTTTACTAGTCTTCCAAATTCAAGCAACAAGTCAGTCATCATGGTGGTTGTGGATATAATTTCTAATTATGCTCATTTTTTCACTCTACCCCACCCTTTTACCCCCACTTTGGTGGCTCAATATTTCATGAACCAGATCTTCAAATTGCATGGCATGCCCACTTCCATTGTGTCTGATCGTGACCTGATCTTCACCAGTAATTTTTGGTAGGAAATTTTCAAGCTATAAGGTACCCAGCTCCAACTAAGTACTTCCTATCATCCCCAAACTGGTGGACAAACTAAACCAATCAACAAATGTCTGGAGACCTACCTCAGGTGCTTCACTTTAGAAAAGAAACATCAACGAGTAAAGTGGTTACCTTTAGCTGAATGGTGCTATAATACTAACTATCATGCCACCACCAATATGACTCCATATGAAGCAGTTTATGGTCAACTCCCCCCTTCACCTACTTATTATATTCTTGGATGCGCTAAGGTGCAAGCAGTGGATCAAATCCTATAGAACCATGCAACCATGCTAGCATGTCTCAAAGATAATCTCCATCAAGCTCAGAATTGCATGAAGCAATAGGCTGACCAACATCGTTCAGAGCACACATTTCAAGAAGGGGATCAGGTATTCTTGAGGCTACAACCATACAAGCAAACATCACTCAAAGGCAAGGGTCGTTAGAAATTACCTCCAAAATTCTATAGACCTTATCAAATAGTTCAGCACATTGGAGAAGTAGCCTACAAGCTAGCCTTTCTACCCACTGCAAAAATCCATCACATCTTCCATGTATCATGCCTCAAGAAAGTGGTGGGGAACAATTGCAGAATTCAAACCAGCTTACTTGAATTGGATGAATAAGGTTCAATTTGGATCCGACCTAAACAAGTTCTTAACACACGAGAATGACATCTGCACGGCCGCATGATCAAGGAAGTCCTTGTCAAGTAGAAAGACACCTCTCCAGAAGATGCGACCTTAAAACTGGCCACTATTCTTCAGCAGTTTCCGTAGCTTCAGCCTTGAGGACAAGGATGTTTTTATGGGGGAGGGCATGTTAGGGTCCAACCCTAACCCCCTTTTTATGTAATAGGGTCAAGTCATAACTATAGTTAGTTAAAGAGTCAATAAAGCCAATATTAATAATTGTAAGTCATTGACCCACATTTAAAGAAATGGACCACAGTTAGTTGCAAATGGGCCATGTTATTACATAGATGGTATTAAGAGAACCATGGGACTGACCCATGGTATTGCATCTATGAATCCTATATAAAGGATAAAGACTCACCATTGAAGAGCATCGTGTCTTATTTTGTAATCAAGCCCTACTCTATTGGAGGTTGCCCCCTTGAAGAGGAAAGTGAACATTTTCTTTCATCTCTGAATAATAAAATCCATGATGTTATTTCTCATTTTGTTTTGTATTCTAGGTTGTATTTCTTAATATATTTGGTATTTTTGCATCTTCTAGCAGGTCAAGAGCATAACAAATTTGTTGAAATTTTTTGATCATGTTACCATCATCCATATGCATCTCGTCATGAAACAACTTGGCGAATGGATGCATGTTTTTCATGTTATGGAAAAAACAAGTTTTTGTTCTATGTATTTTTGTATTCTGTAGTAAAACAGAGCATCCTGTAGTTTTTTAGACAGTAAGCAAATTGAATGGTAGAAGCTTGAGAATGATGGGTGGATGGTGAAAATAGATGAGGGTGATGGATTGGCATGGCCTTGGCCTTGTTGGAGCATTTGAGCAAAGAAGGAGAAAGTCAAAAATTGACTTCTTTTGACTAGGCTTGACCAATTTTCCTTTTGGTACCAACTTGTTCTTGTTGCTTGCAGAGGTTGGATAGTAGATGCATTCATCAAAGAGATGCATGGAGCAAGGATTTCTTTTATTTTTTTCTTTTTTGTTCTAGGCCTACTAGCTGCCTCAATGAGGTTTTCAACTAGTAGGTCTGCCTAGGCACCTCAAAGGAGGTTTTCACCTAGGATCCTTTTTTTTTTCTTTTTCCCAACCCACTAACTTCCTCATGGATATTTTCAATCAATGAGCCAATCTCAGGCGCGTCCAAGGAGGTTTTCACTTGATAATTTTTTTATTTTTTTTTATCATTTTTTTTTCTTCTACCCTACCCTACATGAAAAAAAAAATCACTTTCAAGTATAAGAATACTTCCAATGGAGCCATTTGCACATCAAGATGACACACATAATGATATGAAGGCTTGAAATGTATGCTTTGACATGTACTTGGATTTGAGAGATCAAATTATTTGACTTTGAAAGGATCAAGCATAGTTGAAGAAGAGAGTGATGCTCCATCTTGTTGAGTTTTTGGAACCAAACCTCAATATAGCTTTGATGTCCTTGGTTTTCTTACTTATCTGGATCATTCTTCATGTCTTCTTTTACATGACCTTCAAATATTCCTCTTTTTGTTGATTATTCTCTTGAATACATGAGGGAGCTCTCTCAATCTCTAATTTTGATGTCTTCTCTTCATCAAGTACATCCCATGATTATGTGGTCTTCCCATTTGAATCTTCTTCTTTTCGATGCGACCCTTCAATGGTATCAAGATATTCTCTTTTTTAGAAAAATATTCCTAATCCATGGTGAATATCATTGATCTCAAGAGGAGATTATAGGAAGTGTTGTACTTCACCATTGTAAGTGGGCTAAGCTACTTCAATGTGTGGATTTGGAAATGGTGGTACAAGTAGTTGAGTGGGAGTGGATATTTGAGATGGATGTGGTTGGGGTGGTGGTTATGGAGGAGGTGAATGGTAGGGATAACATGTAGTTGGGTATGGAGGATATTGAGGAAAATATTGAGGATATTGTGGATGGCTCCCATAAGCTCCTTGCCAACCTTGTTGCCAAGATTGGTTTTGGGGTTGAGATGGCCAATGTTTCCAAGGAAAGGGTGTGTTCCAATTACTTTGAGGTGGATATGCATAAGATTGAAATTGTTAATTAGGCTCTTGCATCATATCAGGCTGAATAGGTTATCATGGTCCTCTTGGAGCTACATAACATAGTTGCAACAATTGACTTGATCCATTGTTCTGTTGGTAAACTTCCTTCAACCTTGGTAATGATGGATAATGTTTAACATCATGTGGTTCTGCAACACAAATATCATCATTTTCTTTTCCTTCATCTTTCATTCTTAACATTTCTACTTTTTTTTGTTATATTGCTAAGAATTTCTGTTTTAAAATCATCAAACAAATTTCCAAGTTTATCTTGACTTATCGATCTTGATGTTGATTTATCTACCCTTGATTTTTCTCTTGATATGTGTTTTCATGTTTCACAAATTTCCTCAATGATAATTGACATACATCACCTCTAGTCACGAGATTAAGGAGATCAATCCATTCATCCATAATTTCTCTAAGTAAGAGGGTTTTTAATGTGTCATAGCCTAAATGATGTAGTTTTTCACTCTTGACATTATACATGAACCTGTCTATTAGATCCTCTAGACTCTTGCCTTCTTTTTGATTCATTCTAAATATTTCTTCCTTAACATCATGATCTTTATATCTTTCTAGAAATATATTTTTCATATCATTCCATGATCTTATTGAATTAGTTCCTAAACTCATGAACCATTTAAGAACTTTATCCTTCCATGTTGCCGGAAACAATCTTATTTTTTGAGTTTTAATAAGTAACCATAAGATCTACAAACAATTTCAAATTCAAAGTGAAAGGTTTCTTAATCCTCTAACCTTAGACCATGAAATTTTGGAAGAAAATATGGAGGGATGTTCTTCATGTGCACACTACCATCAAAATCTTGAATGGGAAATCTGAGAGGATCTTCGCCATTGTCATCATCTCCATCCATTTCTTCTACATTCTTTTCCATCTTGTTCTTCTACCTACAAAAGTGAATGGTGATGCGGCACTTACTGCACCATGTGATCAAATGGGGGGGTGGGTTGGTGTTTTTTTGTTTTTATGATTGAATGAAAACTATAATGCAATGCAGCTTTCTACTTTTGAATTAAATATGTCTAACGAAAATAATTTTCTTTTGCAAATTTTTTAAAAAAGAATGAAGTAACGAGGGAATAAAGCAATCCATACTTTGACACCTCCCTGTCAACGATGCCAAAAAGTGATGAGCCTCTGTATTACAACAAGAATTTTGAAACTCCCAAGGCTACTGAGTTTAATTATCAACTCGGTGTTCATACAAAATTTAGAGGTATCGACACTATATGTGAATCATACAATGTTTCCTTACTTTTTTTTCATGATGTAATGGAGTCCATGTACTAAATTCAAATCCTAAACTAATTGCAGAAACTGAAATGTTCGAAATGGAACCTTAACCTATAATTTGCAAGAAAGAAAGTACAGGGAAAGAGACTGAAATAAAATGCTAAAACACACCATTTTCTAACTAATTACTAAGAGGCTTTGATTTAAAACAATGCTAAGTCAACATGTATGCAATCTTAATGTCCTAAGCATGTAGATTCAAACGATCAAACCTTCTACTGCTATGCATGTAAATGAATAAAATAAATATGTTTTTCTTTTTGTTTTTTTCATGTGAAAGCTAATCTATTTTGGTGATGTGGCAGGTGGCTTGGAGATGATGGTGAATGGTTGGAAGGCTTGGGAGACCCTTAGGTGACCTTGTGTGGCTTCCTGGAGGTTTTCCCTCAATTCGGCCTCCAAACAGGCAACTGCAGGAAAACCTAGAAGATGCACTAAGAGCCTACAGGATCCCCTAAAAACCTACAGGATATAGCCAAGAGAAAAAGGATGGATGTTGAACGTGATTTAAATATTAGGGAAGGTGGTTGGTGGATGGAACGAGGAAAGGGAGTACCTAAGACCACTTCAGAACTCAAAACCAAAGTTGGGAGATGGAGGGATTTGCTCAAAAATCTTAGAGAAGTTTCCTTGTGAAATGATGAAATTGGTGAGGGTTTAATGACCAAGTAAATCAAATCCAAATTGGATGGGATTTTTTTTTATTAACTAGGGTTTCTTAGGTCGCTATTCCAAGTGGAATCACTCAAAAATACCATTGTTAACCCATGCAAAAAAAATAAAAAAACATTACTAGTCGAAAATCTAGAAATTCGAGAATTAGTGAGCTAGTAGAGCTAAAAAAATGCCTAACAAAATCAAGTGTAAATGCAATGGGGTAATCTTTGTTATGAACTAGAATATTTTTGTAATCTAATGCAATTGGAACCAACTCTATTGAAGCTTGTTATCATTCTCCAAAAAATAGTAGAAATTTACTGTTCTTTGCTGAAAAGGAGGTCCAACAATCTAGATTTGGCAATAAGAAGACTAATCCAAACAACTCGATGATTACTACGAACTTCAAAAGATTTTCCAAGGATGAAATAATTCTTGTGATCCCGTAAAAGAACTTTTATTAACCATTTAACTCAATCCTAAAACAAGAAATCATTAATACTAAATGCAGAAGTAGAAAGGAATAAAAATTAGAGATGCATGTGAATAAGCAGCGAAAAGAAGGAAAGAAAATGATGGAAAAGGGTTCTGGGGTTCCTGGGATGGCCAAGCCCAAGAAAAATCAGAGATATATGGAGGAGAAAAATATTTAGAAGCTTAACATGAGACCAATCTTCATTATTTTCATCAATAAAATTACATCCCTGCAAGAAAATACAATGGAGCTGCAAAAATATGAGTTTTCTCCACAAGAACAATAATGAAAATCTATATCTAGAGGAAAATTTGACTTGGTACTATAAAAAATAATTAGGAATAATTCCCCATGAATGGAGGAATCTTACCCCACCAAAATCCCTTGATTAGTGGATCTGGTCCCTTGATTAGAAGAACACATTCCTAGATTTTCTCCATCATTGGAGTTCCACACTCTGTGCCATAATTCCATAATATCTTGTTAATTTATTATTTATTATTGATCCTACTGTAGTAGGGAAAAAATCCCTAAATTATCTCCTCCTCCAAATCTTCATAATATGCCCAATATTCTTATATTATTCCACAAAAATAAATAATATTAGCCACAAATATCCAATTATTCATAAACCCTCCTAATGAATATATTAAAGTTAAAAATAAATTATCTAATGTAGAAAGAGAGGTTTAATGTGTTGAAGTATGGTCATAGGACTTAATTTATGTTTTAATTTAGAGGCATGGGCCTTAATTTATTTCTAATTTAGAGGCCCATCAATTCCTGTTGAGGTTGTGATGGAACTGAAGTAGTGATAGGGGCTGTGGGGACCGGTTGAACTAGGGTTAAGGCATGATAAGGTCTTAGCTAACCAGAAGGAATGCTTGCAGGGGGATTGATGTACCATAATAGGATCCCGAAAGCCATGTTAGGGATGATGAGTGAAGCCATGACAGGGACAAAAAATACTCCCAGAGGGGGCAATAAGAAAGGTATTTGGCCTGCAGGGTAACGTCCCAAAAAAACAGCTCGTAGATGGTTGAGACCTAGGAAGAGTTCCTAGTGGGAACATAGGGGAGGCACCCACAAACGAAGGAGGTCTTGGGGGGTTGGATCCAGAGGGCTCAACTAGGATGGCAACAATAGGGTACTGAGGAGTTGGTTGTTGATCAGATGTACTAGACTTCTTTAGAGCAGCCAATGATGCTTGTAACATGCAAACACTCATAGAGTTATGAGATATCGGAGGGGGAGGACCGAGGAAAGAACCCAATAATGAGGAATCTTTATAGACTCTGGGTGAAACACTGATAAGATGATTTGGAGACTGCTTATATAACACCAATGAGATAATGGACTTGGGGGAGGTTATGGATGTCGGCTCATAGTAAGTCAACTGATCAATGGTAACGATCTTCACTTCATGGGGGAAAGAAAATCTTGCAGAAAACCGCAAATGCGATGACTAAAATGGCATACGTGTGACTACAACCTAATAGAATGTTATAATCCAAAGGGGTATCAATAACCTCAATATTGACATGGACAGTCTTGCCTACAAGGGTCACTGGACAGTTGCGGTACATGCGAAGGGGATGGGAGGAGTGTTCGTCCAAGCACGCAAAGTGATGGTGGAGGGGGACAACTCAGGTGTCTTAAGTTGTTTCCAAATGGTAGTGGACATCACATAGGTAGATGCACCTTGATCAATAGTTCATCAATAGATGATGGCATTATGGACAAAGATTGGTATTTGGAAAGAAATTGATGAAGGAAATGGGGGATGTTCTGATATCTCAATAGGGAAGACAATCAAACAATCGTCAGAAGGATCTACTGTGCCTAAGGAAGTTAGTACAGCTTTCTTTTGAGATGGGTATGACTACATTATTTCCAGTGTCAACATGGTGACAAGACATTGCGCCAAGTCATATACTATACTGTATGTATGGGAAACTCGGTTAGAAGCTGCATTACGACGTAATGGTCCCTTTGAGATCTTGGGAATGGCCTCAACTTTAGGTTCAGGGATCTATAATAGACCATTTGGTGTCGTTAGAGGCTCAGTAGATGCTTTGGTTTTGGATTCAGTGGCAGACGAAGTCGATGGCTTGTCATATTGACGCGATCGAGTTTGCAGGTTGATATCAGAGGGGTTAACCTCATTAGAATTCGTCATAAGGATCTGGTAGTCACTAGAACCAGAAGGTTGAGGGGGATGGGCTACTTGACCTAGTTGATATCGAGCAGCAACAAATCCTTATTGAGGGAAAGGATTTGTAAGGACTACCAGTTGAGATAGCACAAGATGTTGAGGCAATTGTTGAACTCTAGAAGCTGCTTGAGCTTCCCACATTTGGTGCATCTGGTGTAAGAGGGGATAGTCATTTGTATAATGGTTATGTACACCACAAAATGCATAAGGCCTTTTCCTACAAATAGCCTTGTTCTTCTTTGGCTGACTACCCTGCTGCTAGTTGTTAGTGTTGTTGGTTACCTTGGGGTTCACTAGGTTGTTTACCTTGATTACCTGGTTACCCTTCCCCTTATTCTTTTTATTCCAATTTTGGTGATTGGTTGCACTCTGTTGTGCAAACAGTTTACCCGGAGGTGGTGGTCACTGTTGGGGCTGAGGATGCATGGGAGGTTGTGTTGCTAAGGCTTGAGGGACTGGAGTGCTCATCTGTGCGTAAGGGGGAGCAATAGTTTGGTATACAGCTTGGGGTCCTAAAAACATGTTGCTAGCAGGAGGGGCATGAGTGTTAGAGGAACTGGTGCCCCCTGCAGATATCCATAACTTTTCTAAGTATATGGTGAAAGATGTGAAAGGGTTCCAATGATATCGTCAATGGCGTGAGATGTCCCCGGCGCATTGGACCTTCCGGGACGAGGAAGGTCTGGAATGACAATATAGACATAACTTGATTGTGCATAAATCAGGTCATATATCATAGATGTTTGGAGAGATTCTTCCTTGGTCTAAGGAAAATGGGAGACAACATCTTTTCCAATGGGTGCTAAAAGGATACTAAGAAACCAATCTAGATAGACACGGTCTTCGAAGGGTGGGGCACAACATGTGCTCCTCCTTCTACACAACTCTTTAACATGGTCAGAAAGGCGAGTGATAGAGGACTGATAGAATGAGTTCAATAGCTTTGTAATAGTTTCGTACTGGAGAGGTAACTAGAAATATGAGAGGAATGCTTTAGCAAGCATCGTGAAAATGGAATGAGATGTGGTGGGTTTGGCTACATACCATTTTACAATGTCTCTAGTCAGTGTGCATTAGAATAGGCAAAGACGAATGGAGTCATCGGTAATGGAGTTGGGTGAACACGACATGTGGAAGGAGAAGACATGGTTGGTAGGATCCTCTCCAGCATTACCCTCAAACTTTGGGATGTCTAAGGCAAGCTTAGTCAGCATAGCAGGCCAATCAGCATCGTGGTGTATGGCATCATTATCAACTGGCTAAAATCTAGTAGACTTAACCCAAACATAAATGGGAGCATGGGGGCTTCTACAATGGTTCCTCAAACTATTCCGCTTGATGTGACTACCAGGATAGAATGGAGCCAAGACCATATTTGGTTCCTGCACTAGCTATGGATCCAAACATGGTGATGATATCTATTGGGTGCAGGAATTGAAATTAGGCAAGCTCCTTCAAGACTTAATTGTCAATCCAGGGGTTTCGTTAACTTAGAGATGAAGCATAGGTAATTCCAGAAGTGGTATTAAAATTTTCTATTCCCATTCTTACTTCTCAATGGAAACTTTGTAGAATTAAACAAAAAAAATCTCAAAG
This sequence comes from Pinus taeda, assembly GCA_000404065.3. Taxonomy (NCBI): domain Eukaryota; kingdom Viridiplantae; phylum Streptophyta; class Pinopsida; order Pinales; family Pinaceae; genus Pinus; species Pinus taeda. The sequence continues at coordinate 112,869 of APFE030283614.1, read as the reverse complement.
GCAATTAACACCAAAGTAATTGTAGTGTTGAAATGTAAAAGAATGCATTTGCGAAGAAACCAAATAAAGGAACTTTCATACTACTGTACACTATCTTAATCGCTGAAGTGAAACTCTATGTCTATCCTTAGTATAGGTGTTGGCAGTTTAACAAGTGGGCCCTTGAAAAGATCTGCCTTCTCAATGATTTTCCTTCTCACACGATGCAGTTGTTCCTATACTCTTGCAATCTTCTTGCACTAGTCCAAGTAAAAACCTTATGTGAGAAGTATAAGTTGTACTTATACTGAAGACTCATATTTTTTATAGGGGCTCTAAGCCTTGAGACTTGGAGCACTTCTATTCCTATAGCAAGACACCAGTCGTTGTATTAGAACAGAGTTTCCTACACCAAATATTCCAAGTTTCTTTTGGGAAGATAAAAGAGCATGTTAACTATGAAAGGAATTGCAAGTGCGAGTATAATATGAAATAATCTTCCATACGAAAAGAATGCTTTAATTTTTCGAATATTACAAATAGAAATAAAATCTTAAGATAAAAACAATCTTTGAAAGTAAAGCAAACTTTCTTCAATCAAAGTAGTTTTGTATGCAAACAAATATAACTCGAAATGGTTCACTGTAATATTCCAAATTACTTCTAGTATTTTTCCTTAAATTGTGAAGTGCAAATACAAATCGAGATATGAAACAACGTTCTCTTCTATTTCCTGAAGTTATCTTTAATATTTAAGGATTCAACTTTCATTATTAGAGACAAACACTTGCTTTGCAGAAATAGATTAAATCATGTAAAAGGAAAAGAATGAAACATTCGATATAAATGAACCAGCAAACTAGAGTGCAAGATCCTACATGCATTAGTGCAGGAAAGATCTCATCTGCATAATCCAAGAGAAAGAAAACCAACAAAGAAATTATATGAAATGATTTAATTTAACTTCCACACAACAAATCCGTTCACACTTGACTATTTAATGGAATAAATGAAAATTCATATGCAAGCACAAAATTCGAGATTCAAATCACACTACTGTACATGAATAAAGTTAACACACCTTTTAAGATAACAAGCAAGAGGGTAAATGAGATGGGTTGGTTGGGCCCTAGCCAACTAGCTTGTTTCCCATTTTAAGAAACGAAAACATTTAGCATGTTATCGTTACATCAATCAAGAATTACACGCAAAATGAAAAAGCCATGGCACAACACCTTATATAATTTCGATCAACAAATTTACATGAGAGTTGAAGTCCAGCCCAGAACGAAGGTGGCAATGAAATTACAAATAAACCATAAATTACAACAATCTACTATCGCTATCACTTGCTAGCTAGTTCTATATGAAATCTACATTTTATACAACCCTTCGGCTTGTGGCCGTAACCAAAAATTACAGTTGTTCCAAATCAAGCCTTTCGGCTGAAACAAAAATAAAAAACAAAATTACAACTTAAGCCAATGGATATAATAAAGTGCGAACTATTCATGGTCGTAGACTGATCTTCAGCCATATCCCTGATTATCCTTCACTTTAATTTCAACTCCAAAAAACCGCAACTAAACTGGACAACGTGGACCAAGATGCCCGTGTGGAGTGATCGACTGTTACGGAGATCATGGAACGGATATTTTCTAGCAGTGCAAGAATCTTCCTGCACTAGATCAAGCTAGCATAATGATTAATACTTTAGCTTTATCAAATACTTTGGAAAAGTAAATATAAGTTACAAGAAATATTTGAAGGAAAGAAATCTACTTAAAATTATTAATTAAGAACTTAATAAACCTTAAACATGAAATATGAAGCTTATGTAGGAATAGACAATATCTTTGGACTAGTGCAGGAATGTGGAGGTTTATGTATAAAAACAAAGGTTAATGGTTTTGGTTTTGTAATAGGAAGGGGATAAAAATGGGCCATTTTGGCCTACCAACATCCTCCCATCCCTAAGTTGTTGTGTGTCCTCACACAACCTTTACCTGTTACAAAAATCTTCAACGTAGGAAGTCATCTTTTAATCCTACACCTGGATATTGATTCCTGCCTTCACTACCTTTGTCTTCTTCCCTTAGGCTTTCTTAAGTTTCTTAGTAATCTTCTTGAGGCATTTGTAGCATTTATAAGCCCAAAACATCCATATCTTCACTTTTCGTTTTTCTTTTTGACCTCTTCTGGTAACTCTATCTCGCCTTGCATCTGCCAAGTTTGCTCCTTCACGACCTAGTTTAGTGCTTCCAAGTCATCAATTTTCTACTCAAGATCTACTATCTAGCTATTTAGATAGAGGGTAGAGGTATTTGTTTCCAGCTCATCTGGTGTGAGCACTTTCTCTACAGCTGATTCAAAACATGTACCATCCTTTCCAAGATCAAAGTCATCTTGGCCATCCAACGTCTACATCATAATATCACCAAGGGTTTCAGTGCCATCGATGGTTTCATCCTCCTGTGTGTTTAACTCATTAGGAGTTTTAATGCCCTATACATCCAACTCAGTAGGGGCTTCAGTACACTGTTCATTCACCTCATCAGGGGTTTTAGTACCTTGTTCCTTCAATTCATCAGGTGCTTCAGTACCTTGTTCCTTCAATTTGTTAGGGGGCTTCTTCTCCATTCATCAAAATTGTCGAGTGTTTCTTCGTGTTGCACCTCATCATCTAACTAACCTTCTATTGGGTCTTTACTTGCACTTGTTGTCATTATTTTCTTCTTCAATTTATGAATGAAGGTTGACAAGAGTATGTCGTCTTCCTTTTATGCATCTTCTTCATTCCCCACTATGTAGGCTACTGCATCTGCGAGGACTGAGAGGTTATGATATTTAGGTGAAGCCTAGGGTGTCTCATCAATCAAGATCAGGGAGCTGGAATGAGCACGACTTGTCCCCAAAGAGATAGTCCTTCTCCTCATCGAGGTCCTAGTCATTCTTCTTTTCACTGAGGATGGGGTTTCTTGAACAATTTTCTTCCCTACTTGCACCATTTTGTCTTTACTTTTCGCCTCAACTTTCCTTTTCTTTCTTTCACTTTTTCCAATTGACTCCTCTACACTTCTCTCCCGAAATTCTTTCAAGAATGCCTCCCTGGTTATTCCCTTAGCTTCCAGCTCTTTCTTGACTAGGATTGCAATGAGCATTTGATCGTATAGTTTATCTACAACATGACTGGCACTCCCATTTTTCCCTTTCGCCATTTTCTCTAGACTTGGGAGAAAGTAATAAGGGAAAATGATGTGTTTCCCTGATTCAAACTGCAACGACAACCTGATATGATACATGAATGTTAATGTATATCATCACTTGTAGGTCAATTTTTTTTTTAATATGTATAGGACATCTCGCCATTTTCTAAGTATGGTGCTTTGCTGAAGCCCTTTCTTCCAGTTGACCTAGATCTTTCAATCAACCATAAATCAGTGCCATCTTTTCCTTTTGATCCTCTACTTCTTGAACCATTTTTCAACCACGGTTGAAAAGCCTATAGCTCACACTATAGATTCCTCCATGAATTCAAATTCTAGTGAGCCTACTTTAGCTCGGCCCTCCTCAAACATCCTTGCAATTTCGAGAGCCACAATTGTATCAAACCCATCGAATTTCTGAAAAAAATGGGAGAAATTATCCCAATTCTTGCAATAGTGAAAGACTCCCTTGATACTCAACCATTTTCTCTATCTCCATCATATATGATGGTTCATGTCTCATAAGCACCTTCTCTATTTTGAATTCACCTCAATTCTCTATCATAGATTTGGAAAGATTTCACAATGCAGACTGCAAGGGAGTTGCCATGAAATTTATGATGGAGATCTAGTCATTCCACCATCTTGTTAATCGCTCCCATCCAATCACATTCAATAATTATTATTTCCTCTTTGGTAGAGATGCACACATGTATCAATCTTCTATGACTGGCAATGATAATTAGAGGAGGCTAAAATTTTTGTGGTGGCGGTGTAACAGTCATGAGGGATCAGATTATGAGGTGAGGTGAGTGAGTGTGTGATGGAGGATCTTTTTAATGGAGGTAAGTGTAGGATTTCAGGAGGGTCTATACTATCCATGGTTGCCTCATAATTCACATAAGGTGTACTTCATTACTCATTAAAAAGATTAGATTTCATAACCTAAAATATCTCACACTTTTAAATGATTTCTCCCTATGTTAGTAAATGATAAAACAAAGCTTTAACCAAAATTTAAATAATAAAATGTTATGATATATCATTGTGTTATTTATTCATCTGCAGAAAAAAATGTAAATTTCTCATTGACATCATGCTTATGTATTGTGTTCAAACAATATTTTGCACCATGTTTGCATCCCTGTACTAGTCGTGCTTGGACTGATCCTGCTTGCACTGCAATATGCCTGCACTTAGCCTGCGTGTACTGCAACATGCTGGCATTGAACCTGCCTGCACCAGGGATTTCTCTAGCATCAAAGAAAGAGGGGATAATAAAAAATTTGATGGAACTTAGTTCTTTGGCTGGAATTTGAAAATTTCCTAAACATACAAGAGAATTTTTATTCACCATTCTTTGGTGCTTCATGAGAATGCCTTCTAATCTGACTATATCAGATCCTGCAATCGATCCATGAGGGGACAAAGAAGTGGGAAGGGGTAATTTTCAGAATGGGAAGGAATGTCATAATAGGGATTCCAAGAATAATACTACCTAAGGGATAAATGAGAATGGGATGCGGGAAAAAAATCAAGGAAGAAAAGAGGGATTTTACAAAATTAGATAGGGATAAAAAAAAATAGAAGAAAAAGGAGGGTGATTCATTATGAGATTCAAAAAAGAAAAATAGCGGGAATTACAAAATGGGAAAATAGAGGAAAGTCAGAATTTTACCTTCAAGGTTTGTCTGCACTAGTGCCGAAAAAGTAATTGCAATGGGAATTAAGCATCTACTTGGATAAAAATTTCCATACTAGTTACCCAAAACTTGGTTAAGGGCTTGGTTCCTTGAACCTGCTTCTTCTTGGTGGCAGCCAACATATCTAAAAAATCAACATTTTCTTTTTATTGAAATTTCGATCTCCTTATCAGCATGCTGGCTTTTAGGTTGACCCTTTTGCAATCATGTCAGTCAATTGATTTTCATAATTACAGGAAAAACATTTATACTTTTCATTTTTTTGTCATTGTTTTCTTTTATTAGTTTTTCTTTTTAATGAGAAAAAGAAAGAATCAAATCTTCAACAAGTTGGTGTTACCACCTACCAACTCCTTTTCAATTTGTTGTTGGACTTGCTGCATAAAATCTCCTTTAGTAAGGAGTTGAAAATACACCTTCAATCTATGGTCATTTACGAGGAACAAAAAATTCCATCCATCAATAGTTTTAATTTCTATTGCTCCATTTTCAAATATCTTGACCACCTCTTAAGGTCCCATCCAACGAGGATGGAATTTCCCTTTAAAATTTTTGAATCTAGAATAATAAAGGAGTACCCAATCACTTGGTTGGAATTGCTTCTTCTAGATAGACTTGTCATGCCACTTCTTGCATTGTTGTTTAACCAAGATTTTAGGATGAACAACATCCCTTCAAAATTCATCTAGCTCATTCAACTGTAGAAGACACTATTGTTGTGCTTCAGAGAGATCTAGCTCCAATTAGACTGTAGTCCTAAAAGTCTCAATCTAGAATTCTATCGGCAAGAGGACTTGTTTCCCGTACACCAACTCATATGGTGTGCATCCTCTGTTGTTCCTCCAAGTGGTTAGATATTCCCACATGCCTTCTCGTAATTTGTCAACCCAGTCCTTTTTGTGAATATTTATTGTGTTTGCGAGGATGGACTCAATTACCTTGTTTGTGGACTCCACCTGACCATTTTCTTGCAGGTGATACGGTGTAGATTTCCTGTGCTGAATTTTGTACTGCTCCATCACACCCTATACTAGATTAGAAATAAATTGTGGTCCATTTTCAGATTCAATTTCTCTAGGCACACCAAATATAGTAAAGATTTTAGTAAACAAAAAATGAACAACAACGCTTTCAGTAGCAAAAGAAATAGCTTTAGCTTCTACCAATTTGTAACGAAATCTATACAGACCAAAATATGCTTTTTATTTAATGATGCCAGGTTAATTGGTACTACAGAATCAATGGCCCATTTTTCAAAAGGCTCAATCATAACCTGAGGACATAAAGGAATTTCGTTGGTTTTATTAGGTTGGCCAATTCATTGACAGCTGTCACATCACTTGACATACTGTTTGGCATCCTTAAACAAGGAAGGCTAAAAATAGCCAACTTGTAACACTTTGTATACGGTCCGCTTATCAGTGAAGTGAACCATGCAAGGTTCATCATGGGTAGATTTTAAAATATCAAACACTTCTTCCTCTCTTACACATGCATGGATAATAAGATCTACTCCAGTGTAAAAGAGTTCTCTTTGGATCCATGAATATGCAACGCTTGTCTGTATGATATTCTACTTTTCATGAGCAGATAAGTGAGGTGGTAATTTTCCAGTGACTAAATAGTTAGCTATGTCAGTAGACCACGGGGATTTTTTCGACACAACAAAAAGATATTCGTCAGGAAAATCATCATCAACAGGAATTGCTTCATCGGGATTATTTGATCTTGAAAGATAATCTGCTACTACGTTAGATTTTCCCAGTCTATCAATAATGGTAACATTAAATTCCTATAATGTTAATAACCACCTAGTCACTCTACTGCTAGTTAATGGTTTATTCATCAAATATCTTAATGCGGAATGGTTAGTATGCAAAAGACTTCATACCCTATAATATAATGTTTGAATTTATTAATGGAAAACATTATAGCTAAAAAATCTTTCTCAGTAATAGTATAATTGAGTTCAATGGGTGACAAGTTTTTACTAATGAAATAAACAACATAATATTGTTTGTCCTCTTCTTATCCTAAAGTTGTGCCAATAACAGTATCTGAGGCATCAAAGGAGATATGAAATGATAGGGACCAGTTTGGTCCTCTCAAAACTGGTGCCTGAACTAGTTTTTCCTTCAATGTCTCAAAGGAATATTGGCAAGTTGTGGACAAAGAAATCTCACTATCTTTAGCTCAATTTTGGAAAAGGGGGGTAGCTATCCTTGACAAATAATCTCCTATAGCAGTCTGCATGTCCTAGAAAACCTCTCACTTCCATTTGAGTTTTGGGTATAGGAAGACTCAAAATAATTTATGTTTTGCAGGGTCAACCTAGATACCTTTGTCAGAAATAAGATTGCCAAGAACTACTCCTTCCTTCACATTAATCTGCATTTTTTGTCACTCAAGGTGAGATGAGCTTCTTGGCAGCAAAGAAGCACTTTTTATATATTTTTGAGGGCTTCCTGAAATGAATCACCAAACACAGAAAAGTCATCCATGTAGATTTCCACACACTTAAGGTCAAGAAAAATGGCCAAGACTACCCTTTGAAAGGTTGTGGGGGCATTACATAGCCCAAAGGGAAGCACTTGTTAAGCAAAGGTACCCCATGGACATGTAAAAGTGGTTTTGTATTGATGCTCGAGTGTAACATGTATCTGGTTATAATAGCCAAATCCATCTAGAAAAAAAAAGTATTTCTTACCAGCAAGGGTATCGAGTACCTGGTCAATGAATGGAAGGGTGAAGTCATCTTTGAGAGTCACTTTGTTCAATTCTCTATAGTTAATTTAAATATTCCATCTCCCATCTTTTTTGGGACTAATACTAATGGAGAGACCCACTGGGTGTTAGAAATGGGATAGATAAAATCAACATCCAAGATTTTTTACAATTCTTCCTTTACAACATCTCTTAGAGTTGGGTTCATACACCTTTGGGGCTATCAAACAAGTTGGGCTCCATCCTGAATATATATATGGTGGGTGCAAGTTTTAGGAGGGATTCCTTTCATATCTTCATATCCCCATGCAAAGGCATCAAGATGGTTTCACAACAAATTCACAATTTTCTCTTGCTGTGATGAATCCAAGTCTGAACTGATATGCAAGGATTTACCTGGAATAATCTCAACAAGAGTGGTATCATGCTAAAGAGTACATATAGGCGTCGCTAGATATGGTGATGAGGGAGGTAGAGAGTCATGACTTTCCTAAAAATTTAGACTAAAAATATGACACAATGACTCAAAAATGGTGTCTAAATTCCTCAAGAAGTCTTGAATCTCACCGTCCTCCGAGAACTCAACATTATGATGTATCAAGGAAACAGGTTGAGTCTCCTCATCACTACTGTAGTCTAACCATAAAGTTTCTCGAAGCTCTTGAATGGATCTAGCGTGTGGATACATTCTGACCTTTTTCCTAGAATGTTTGTGGGAAATATACATGTCACCAAAATGACATCCAATATAAGCATCAGCTGTAGCAAGTCATGGTCATCCCAAGATCAGGGGTTGTCATCCCATAATATTCTTTGGCTGAATCACAATGAAGTTTGTAGGGTATTACCAAGAGTCTAAAGAAATGACCACATCATCCAACACCCCTTACGACTTGATTTTAGATCCATTTGCTAGTTCAAGCAGAGTGGGAGTAGGACGAATATGGACCAATCCATGTGGATCCATGGTTTGGTTGGTCATAACATAAATGGTTACCCCCAAGTATATAAGTACATTGGAGACAAGGACATCACCTCTTTGAACAGAGACAACAGGGTTTCTGGGGTCAGTATATTTCTCCATGTGCATACACCCCGTCATTAACTCTGCTACTCTACCAATAAATTGAATAGTTTGAGGCTCTAATATTCTCCTTCTTGGCTTCTTGAGATATAGTTCCCTAATGATTTTTGTGCAAATGGGGATCTCTTTAATATCTTGGAGCAAAGGTACCTTTATAAAAATGTTCCTAAGCTCAGAAGCCAAGCTAGACTCAGAAACGGGGTCATTCTTCTCCACAACTAACCTCTCTGGATAGGGAGGTCAGTTGGAAGAAGATAGAAAAGGATTAGAAGGTATGGGGATAGGTTGGATGGTGTCATATTTTTCAAAATGGTCAGGAGTTTCCTCCTCACCTTTCTCATTGATAATCACCATAGGCTGATTTTGATTTTTAGAGGTTACTATCTTCCCTGATCTCAATTAGAGGTCATTGACTCCAACTGGAATGGACTGATATCTGGATGAGGTAAGTGGGTTCATAGAATGGATCATTTTTATCGCTTTGTTATTGGGGTTGTAAAGGTTAGGAAGGCAGCCGAGGAAGTCAAAACGGTGGAGGTAAAGGCAATGGTTGCATTGGCTCACTCAACTGAGGTAATGATGGTTGTGGCATTGGGTAAGGTGATTATGTAGGAGGATATGACTACATAGGTGGAGGATGGGAATGGTGTGAATGGTTTGGCCCTCTCCATCCTTGTTGGCAAGATTGGGAGGGTTGTCCATAATGATATTGATTCCCATGTTGCCAATTTTGAGAGTGACTAGTGTTAGGATAGGAATATGAATGTGTATTATAACCAAAAAAATGTGGTGGAGGTTCAGGATCCATACCTGCACTTACTTAAGGCCAATTTCTTCGTGCTCCCATAGAATGCAATGATTCAGCTTCAGGTTGTCCTCCTTCAAGTACAGATCTCAGCCCAACTATGGAGGGACATTTTTTCGTTGCATGGTTCTCTGTACAAATTGCACATTTATTAGTTTCTTTAATATTGACAAGACATTCTCTTAAAAGATGCTTTCTTCTACATTTTGGACATAAAATAGACAATGACTCTTGTTCCTCTAGAAGTTTTTGTTGAAACTTCAAAGCATCTATTTGTTTACAAACAATATTCATTATTTCAATTTTCATATTGTCCATTCCGTTTTCTAATCTAATAAGCATAGCATCAGTAGATTCAATTTTCTTATTTCTATTATGAATTCCTTTACTAGATCTATATTAATTCCTTGAGAATTTCCTGCACAAGTCACATATTTGATCAAAATATTTTTGAGCAATATCCCCTTGTCCTAACATATTTAGATTATTCCCAGCATCATTAGTAAGCCCCTGTAATAACAAGGTTCTAATGCTACTTAGATCAAATTTGTGCTTTGACCTTTGGAGGATATACAAGAATCTCTCCAAGTATTCCTCTAGAGTCTCACCATCATTTTGCACAATAGTAAATGTTTCATATTGAATATCTCTAGTTTTACAATATTCTTGGTATTTTGACAAGAATACTCTCTTCATTTGTTCCCAAGAAGATCTAGTGTTTCCTCTTAGTTCCATGAACGAGCAGAGTGCTGCGTCCTTGAGAGTTGTGGGAAACAACTTTAACTTTTGGGCATTAGATGAATAATCATAACTTCTAAACAAAATATCAAACTAAAATAATAAAGAGTCTGGGTCTTCATGTACCTTACCATAGAAATGAGAAAGAGCTGATGGTGAAATATTTTTCATTTTTACTCATGTATCAAGATCCACAATTGGGGATGAAAAAGTGGATTGTTCCTCATTTACCTTATTTTCACCAGTTCCTTCTGCATGGTCTTCATGATCTTACATGTTTATTCTTCCACGCGAACCACTCTTAACAAGCTGAGAAGGCTAACTATGGGTTCCAATAGTCCCCTTCTTCACCTTTGTGGGTTGTGTCACACATGGACCACTGCTACCAAAGCCCATGTGGATTGTTCTTGCATGATGAGTCTGGGTTTGTTTGGACCTTTTTCCTACAAAAGAAGGACTAATATGAGATTTGGTTTCATATTTATCAATATTTATTTGGCCCCTAGTGGGCTTCGGACCCCTACCTCTTTTAGGCATTCATTTCAAAAAATGACAAAACAAAATTCCAATAAAAATGCTGCAATTCAAAAATAACTGGACACCTATAAATTCCTTCAAGCAAATAGAAGCCCACTGCAGGAAAAAATGATAGCAGACTTACCAGTATTGCAAAAATGAGAAATTCTTACCTATTGAAATTGCCTCCTCGGCAACGAAGCCAAAATGTTGGGTGCAGGAATTGCAATAACGAAAGCTCCTTCAACACTTAATTGTCAACCCTAGGGTTTTGTAAACTTAGAGACGAAGCACAAGTAATGCCAAAAGTGGTATGAAATTTTACTATTCCTATTCTTACTTCTCAATTGAAACTTTGCATAATTAAACAGAAAAATCTCAAAGGAAATTAACCCCAAAGTAATTCTAGTGTTGGAATGTAAAAGAATGCATTTGTAAAGAAACCAAATAAAGGAACTTTCACACTTCTGTAAACTATCTTAATCGCTAAAGTGAAACTATGTGTCTATCCTTAGTATAGGTGTTGGCAGTTTAACGAGTGGGCCCTTGAAAAGATCGGCCTTCTCAATGATTTTCCTTCTTACACTAAGCGGTCGTTCCTATACTCTTGCAATCTGCTTGCACTAATGCAAGTTAAAAAACTTATGTCAGAAGTATAACTTGTACATATAATGAAGACTTATATCTTTTGTAGTGGCTCTAAGCCTCGAGACTTGGAGAACTTCTATTCCTATAGCAAGACACCAGTCGTTGTACCAGAATAGAGTTTCTGACACCAAATATTCCAAGTTTCTTTTGGGAAGACAAAAGAGCATGTTAACTATGAAAGGAATTGCAAGTGCCAGTAGAATCTGAAATAATCTTGCACAAGAAAAGAATGCTTTACTCGATTGAATCTTACAAATAGAAAGAAACTCTTAAGATAAAAACAATCTTCGAAAGTAAATCAAACTTTCTTCAATCAAAGAAATTTTGTATGTAAACAAATATAACTTGAAATGGTTCACTGTAATATTTCAGATTACTTCTAGTCTTTTCTCCTTAAATTATGAAGTGAAAATACAAAAAGAGATATGCAACAACATTCTCTTCTATTTCCTTATTAAGGACTCAACTCTCAGTATTAGAGACAAACACTTGCTTTACAGAAATAGATTAAATCATGTTAAAGGAAAAGAATGAAACATTTGATGTAAACGAACTAGAAAACTAGAGTGCAAGATCTTGCATGCATTAGTGCAAGATCTCATCTACATGATCCAAGTGAAAGCAAACCAACAAAGAAATTATACGAAACGATTTAATTTTACTTCCACACAACGGATCCGTTCACACTTCACTATTTAATGGAATAAACCAGAATTCATAGGTAAGCGCAAAATTCGAGATTCAAATCACACTACTGTAAATGAATAAAGTTAACACACCTTTTAAGATAATAGGAAAGAGGGTAAACAAGATGGGTTGGTTGGGCGCTAGCCAACCAGCTTGTTTCCTGTTTTAGGAAACGAAAACCTTGAGCACGTTTTTAATACATAATGAAGAATTACACGCATAATGAAAAAGCCATGGTGCAACTCCTTGTATTAATTTCGATCAACAAATTTACATGAGAGTTGAAGTCCAACCTAGAAAGAGGGTAATAATAAAATTACAAATAAACCATAAATTACAACGATCTGCTATTGCTATCTCTTGTTAGCTAGTTCTACTTGAAATCTACATTTTATACAACCCTTCAGCCTGTGGTCATAACCAAAAATTACAGTTGTTCCACATCAAGCATTCCCACTAAAACAAAAATAAAAAACGAAATTACAACTTAAGACGATGGCTATAATAAGGTGCAAATTATTCATGTCCATAGCCTGATCTTCGGCCATATCCCTTATTGTCCTCCACTTTAATTTCAACTCCAGATAACCATAACTAAACTAGATGACATGGACCAAGATGCCTGCATGGAGTGATTGACTCTTACGGAGATCACAGAACATGTAGTTGTTGGTAATGTAGGAATCTTCCTACACTAGATCAAGCTAGCATAATGATTAATTCTTTAGCTTTATAAAATACTTTAGGAAAGTAAATATAAATTACGAGAAATATTTAAAGGCACGAAATATACTAAAAATTATTTATTAAGGGCTTAATAAACCTTTAACATGAAATATGAAGTTTATGTAGGAATAGACAGTGTTCTTGGACTAGTAAAGGAATGAGGAGGTTTACGTAGAAAAACAGAGGTTAATGGTTGTATTTTTGTGATAGGAAGGGGATAAAAATAGGTCATTTTGCCTACCAACAATATGTAGTGAAGGAGGCTCAAAATCAGATGAGGAATTGGATGAACCAAGAGAAGAGCCGGTATGGGGACTCAAAGGGATATGAACTCGAACCCAATGGGGAGGGGTAATATGCCCAAGCAGAAACTGGGGATGAAGGCCTAAAAGTCTCCGTGAAAAATGCGTTTGTGGTGCAATGGTGGAAAGACACATGTGACATGAAAATGGTGAAGAGAGATCAACAATATGTCTTTCTCTCGATAAGGGGAGATAAATTTAGTAGGCTAAGTCTTGGCTTGGGAATGTAAAGAAAGCACCCTTCACTTAAGGTGTGCTTGCGTGTGCAAGTGTAATTATTGATTAAGCCAAGATTGTCTTTGTGAAAAAGAAAAATCTTGCTGAAAATTAACTGAAATCAACAACAGAAAATGAATAAAAAACAATTAACTAAACCTCACCCAAGATGGATTTGAAAAAACTATGCTGGTTAGTGGCTAAATCAATGGAAAAAACATTAGAAATGTCAAGAGATCTAATTGTCAGTGTGACTAGGATGAAATGAAACTAGGCTACTCGAAAGTGGTGCAGCTACAACAAAAAACCAGAGATGAAGATTGCTGCGAAAAGATAGGGAGATGGGTGAAACACCTAGGAAAATCGGTGGGACCCTAAGGCCAATGACCAAACAAGGTTTAATATGAAACTATGGATGGTGACAACCTATATTTATAGATATGAAACAAAAGGGTATAAATCTAGAAAATATGGTTGAAAGTGTTGTAGAAACTCACACTACTCACTGAGCTAAACTCCTCCTATAAAGGTGGAAGTGTACTAGAAGCCCTATGGGGATAAATTTCACTTCAATGAGGAAATGAGAGTAGATCAAGGCCTATATGGGATGAGACAGAGGTCAAACAACCCAACAGACATCTCTCGACAAAACCTATAAACAGATCTCATAAAAACTCGGAAACCCTAAAATCGTAGGTACTGGCCTGTTTTCAGATGAGATCACACTTTTTGAGATGAAGGTTGCACTCTGGAATCCAAGTCATACTTTTTGGGCTATAAGGTGTGATTTTTTCTCCTTGATTCCCGGTCGGCAAATCTCGGAAAAAACTGCAACCTTTGTCGCAATTGGTTCCTGTGACCTGCAGAAAAGACCAAAATTCTTGTAGAAGTCAGAAATTTAATAGATCTAGGGTTAAAAATCTAGGAAACATTAAGATATTGAAAAAAGAAGAAACACTAAGCCGAAAACTGAAGGACACTTAAGTTTCTGGATATGTAGTATGAAACTAGTGGAGTCGCCAATTTTGTTGTAGTGGTTTCTTCTCAAAGTTGTATGTAAATAAACCACTTAAGATTGTGAATGAAAAAAATCTCAACAATATAAATGGCTGCTAAACATTGTATATCTGCAACAACTAATAGAAACAAAACCTACGAAAATTCTGGTCTATGCCACAATCATAGTTAAACATGAAAAATAAATAGTAATAACTCCAATCATCTAATGGAAACCAAATATACAAAGAATAATTTTTATTATAACATCTGTGAAGGGAAAAAATAGATTTTATGAGTCCCCCTCTATGGAATGGATTCTTGGCTATCCTCAAATGTCTTTAGCTTGTGTAGAGTCTCTCTCCTTTGTAATGTGTAAACCTAACAAAAATGGTGTGCGACAGTGAAAATAACCAGAGTTACAACAATGAGTGAACCAATGAAAATAATCAAAAGTGAATAATGAATGGAAAAACCCTCTATTTATAACAAGATATTGAGTTATCTTTGAATATTGAGCAATAATAAAATATTATTAACCCCATTCTTGGAATAACCATTTGGAATATTTTATTATATTTGGTAGGAGGGAATTGATTTTTCATAATTGGTTCAAATATGAAAATGAATAATAATTAATTAATGGGTTAACTAATTATTCCTAGAAGAAAACCAAATAAATAGTGATTTATTTAATTATTCTTCATGGGTTTGATTATAAATTACTTAACAAAGGTGGTTTATTAAGTAATTTTTAGAGAGAAAGAAATTTTACTATGGTAAAATTGGCTTTACATGGTGTACTTCGATCCATCTAGTAGATTAGGCCAAATGATCAATTTTTTCATGATAAAAGTTATAATTACTTTTGATATATATCTAAACTCTTTATCGTCACGATTATGAAATTAAATTAAGGGTTTTAATAAAGTAAAAATTGAGAATACTTTTATATACAAAGAGGTGAAATTTATATAATATAAATAATATTATTAAGAACCATCTAGATCCATCTAAACTAAGGATCTAAGCGTTGAGAGA
The DNA here is from genome assembly GCA_000404065.3 of Pinus taeda. Classification (NCBI taxonomy): domain Eukaryota; kingdom Viridiplantae; phylum Streptophyta; class Pinopsida; order Pinales; family Pinaceae; genus Pinus; species Pinus taeda. The sequence continues at coordinate 97,498 of APFE030283614.1, read as the reverse complement.
AAGCAAAGTGATTAACAATAATAGTGGAAAGAGAGTGCATAATATTTTTAATATTTTCATTATTGTATTTTAGTTGACATGGTTGATCCTAAATATAGGTTCAATATTTTACAACCAATTAATTTTTTTTTTTAATTTAGATACTTTAATACAATGGGACCAAATTTAAGGGGGGGTGGGGGGAGGAGGGGTTGAGAGAGTGGGTGAGTGAGGAAATAACAAATACATAGAGAGATAGGGGTGGAGAGAGAGAGGGAGTGACAAGGGGGAGATGGAAAACGAGTGAGGGGGAGAGGAGAGGATGTAAGACAAAGAAAAGGAGAGGAGAGGGATAGGGAGAGAAGGGGAAGAGAAAGAGGGAGACACATATATGGAGGGGAGAGAGATGGATAGAGGGAGGGAGATAGTGACAAAGTTGAAGAGAGAGAGAGAGAGAGAGAGAGAGAGAGAGAAAGATGGGGGGGAGAGACAACGGGAGGGGGGAGAGAAAGGGAGAGAGAGGAAGGAATAGGGAGAAGGAAGAGAGAGGTGACTCAAGAGAGAGAAGGAGAGAGAGTTGGAGTTAGAGGGGGAGTGAGAGAGAGGGAAGAAGAAATACATAGAGGGAGAAAGGTGGAGAGAGAGGGGGTGACAAGGGAGAAATGGAGAGAGAATGAGAGAAGAGAGAAAGAGGGAAGATAGAGAGAGAAGGGGAAGAGAGAGGGACGAAGAGAAAGAGGAAGGGAGGGAGAAATGTATAGATATAGAGAGAGAATGTTTATGTTTGGGGGGTGAGACAGAGAGACGACATAAGAAAGATACACATAGATACACATATAGATATCATATAATATTATATAACTGGCCCAGATCCATCTTAACGTCGGATCTATCAAGTGTCGAGAGGGATCAAATATCTCAAGGTATAATCATTTCCTCAAGTTTCACAGTCAAAAAAGAGGTTTGCACCTCAGAGAGATTGGATCCCTCTCAATGTTAATAGATCTGAGGTTATGATAGATCTAGGGTAGTTAATCACAATCATGATTATATTTAAGGATATTATGGTTTGACTCTCATGGAGATAATAAGTTTTAATAATACAATAATTTTTTAGAATATGTTAATTAAGTAATAAAAATAAATAGATTAATTCCTACTAAAATCTTTATTAAAAAAAATAATAATAATCATAAAATTTATATAAATATTTAAATTTAAAAATGTGTGTGTGTGTGTGTGTGTGTGTGATGATGAGGATATTGACTAATGTCCACTAAGACCAATGTGGTCTATGGGATCTCAAAAAAAGAGAGTCTAATTGTCATTCTTTAAAATCTTGTTTCTGTGATCAAAGAACAAGGAAATAAGTGTTGCAGGATCACTATAGTTGGGTTGGCTTAATAAGTTAAGAAGATTGGAGGTGTGTTTGATGATAAGGAATTAAGAGTGGATGAGAGAAAGAAGTGTTCTCGCTATAGTTGGGTTGGCTTAATAAGTCAAGAAGATTGGAGGTGTGGTTGATGATAGGGAATTGAGAGTAGATGTAGGTAAGATTTGGGCATTCTAAAAGGAAGTGGTTTTCATCTTCTACCTTCTTAGTATCACAAATATGACAAATTCTCTCATCCAAGAGAGCCTACGGAGTAGACCACCGCCCGATCTCACTCTGAAGCTCATGAGAGTCTGATGAGAGATAGTTCTAATTCTAACAATGTTCATTTTCTTCTTAGTGCTATTCAACATCAAGAGATAATTATGGTTATCGAGGGTAGGGTTGATCACCTCCTTATAGTACCTTAGCTTACTTTTACACTCCAACTCCTTAGCATCCTATATCTTATCCTTAAAACTGGATGTAATAGTATATTTAATACTATCATTGCTTCCCATGATAATCTCCTCCTTAATCTCCAAAAATTGAGCCAACAATGAAGATCTTAACTATTTATTAATATCAATAATTTAAAATATAAAATATTAAGATTATAATATAATATTATTTAATTTAAAAAAATAATTAAAATATATTAATATTATAAATTATAAATAAATCTGATATGAGAAATTTACAATATTTAAGATTATTATCTAACTTTTAATAATAGAATCTAAAAATCTAAATATATAATAACATTACCATTATATTATATTCCGGATGTACAGATTTATATAGTTGATAGTATTATTGTTGACACAATTTTTTCTTGATATAAATTGTGTAGAGTTTTTAAAGTATCTAATATTTATAGTAAATACTATACTTATTCTAAAAAACACATAAATCTCGTAAAGAATGTAAATGACTACTAAACCAAACATAAATTGAATTTAAAATCATTGAATTTAATATTGCTATTTGTAAATAACGATTAGGGTTTCAAGGTGAAAAAATAAAAAAAATCTATTAAAAAATGAATTGAAAGAAAATATAAAAAAAAATCTATTAAAAAAATGTATCGAAAGAAAATACTAAAAAAATATTGGTTCATCTATCTTTCTGCTCTCATCAAATCATTATAGAATTCTTGAAATTGAAAAACAACGCAACAAATATAATAGATAATAGTTAAGATAGTTAGAAATTAATCCATTCCTTGAATCTTGCTATTCAATATCTCTCCAAAATATCGTCTTGCTGTTGACGGCTTTGATTAGTTCCCTGACCCTCTCTCTTGGTCTTGATTTAACTCAATTTTGATAAAATCACAAATTTTCGAAAAAAAACTCATAAAAATCATTCACCTAGAACTATGAAATCATAATATTTTCATTTATATATAAATTGATGTGTGAATGAGTAATAATATATTATATCCGCTAAACCCCTTTTTTCTCATACTCTTCCATTCTTTGATTACGTTATATCTTTGACTCTTTTTCATTTCCTTTTTGCCTGTCACTGTCTCGTATTTTGGGAGATTTCAAATTCTAATATGATTTTAGCCCCAGCTTGGGGAAGCATTAACAAATAATAATTTTAATTGGTATAAAAAATTAATAATAATTTGATATGTGGTAAGTTTTATATATATATTCCTTAATCAAGATTAAAAACTATTTCAAATTTTCAATTTGATGATGAGGGCACAATTTTTTCCCATATAAGTAAATTCTATTAGAATCTGATGAGAATTTACTCAAAAAATCTAATTCTTTAAATGTTTGATTTTTTTTTTAATGGTGAAAATAGATTCAAAACAACTGTAACCTAGATATCTGGAAAATTTAACCAATTTTTTTCAAAATCTTATTCAAATTTTCATTGTTTTCTGAAATAAATTATAACCTCATTAGACTACAACATATATTATCATATTTTTGTTGACTTCGCATCAACTTTTTAATTTTAATTTTTTTATACATTATAAAAAAATCAATTTTGTATCCTTTTTATATCATTCTTTATTCATATTAAAAATGCTTTAAATATTAACATCTTTTCAAATTTGGATTTTCTAGTTAACTTCACTTCACATTTTTAATTTTAGATTTTTTCCTTGATCTTAAATCAAATAACTAATTATTAAGTTAATAATCACATTGTATCATTTCACATCACATTTTTAATTTTAGATTTTTTCCTTTATCTTAAATCAAATAACCAATTATTAAGTTAATAATCACATTGTATCATTTTATGATGTGTAATGTTTGTATAACCAATTTTGATTTTTAAATAAATGAGCGATCAAGATTATTCTTCATGTAAATGCATACATATATAAAAAGTATAAAAGTATTTTAACCAAGTTTTTCAATTTCGAAATAAAAAAATAATAAATTTAATATATATATCATTTTATTTCACCCCTTAATTCGAGCACATACCTGTTCGTTTGCACACTGTCCGGCGGTTCGAGCGCATACCCGTTGGCATACTGTCGTGACTGAAAGTGGGTGGATTTATGTGAGACAAATAGATTGGGACATGTTTATTTTTTTCCATCTGTTCCTTCCGTGGAATTATGTGAGACAAATAGATTGGGACATGCTTAGTTTTTTCCATCTGTTCCTTCCGTGGAAAAGATCGCCATGGCCTCCAGCACTCCTGGAAATCCCAGGAGACTTTTCCTGAACTTTTTGTGGGAAGTACGAGCCATTCAAAAATAGCGATAGCCAAGACAAAATGAAAGAAAAGGGTGTTTTCAATATCCAGCCCAACAAAGGGTATAAGGAGGTTTTCCCCGAGGGATTCAACAACTGTGATGGCCAAGGGGAAAGCAGAAAGGTGCTTTTAATATCTTACCCAAGAAAATCCCTTCAAAGATTTGCAAAAGCGAAAATCCTCAATAATGCGTTCCATGGATGAAAAAGAGCGAGAAAACCAGTCGTTTTAATATTTCATAGAACCTCAGATATGCTTTTGAAATCCAACAGCTGGATAAGGCGATCCATGATATGTCCTAGAATCTCGTATCAGAGCTCGAGTGTCTTCGCCATCTGTACGAGTTGGGGGTGATGCATGACAGAACCGTAAGTGGGACAATCGTGCCCAAGTTGACTAATGATCTCCATGACAGTAACATGATTCTACAACAAATGGGTCCCGATGGTATGTTCAATGGAGCTTTTGATGAAACCCGTACTTGTAATTATAATGGCTTAGGTAAGCCTGATTTTGTCGTTGGGTTGGAGAAATATTTTGATCTGAAGACGATTCTTCTACAGAGAGAGGTTAGGTTTCCGTGTTTGCATGCAAGGTAGAGCACGTGTTCGAAAAATAACCATGTCAATGGCTCTTTTCAACGGGGCATTGTCTCAAAAAAAAAATTAAATGTAATCTATTTTTGTTCAAATTATGTAATTTCAATGGTAAGCAGCTGTTCAGGTAAGCGTCGCGAGGTGCTTGCCCAAACAATATCATTTTCACTAAGTCTCGCAATCTGGCCCAAGAAAGACACACTAGTTGGATGCACTTTATTAATTAGGTGGTGAGAGTCTTAATTAATTAGGTGGTGAGAGTATTAATGTAATATTATTTTTAATAATCATATAATAATAATGATTTTAAATATGAAAGGTTACTTATAAAATATAGGTTATTATATATTCAAAAGTTAAATTTTAGGGCGTATATCAATCACATTTATTAATGTGGTTATGTTAATTAGTTAGTTATATCAAATATTATTGTTAATTAAGTTATTGACGAATTTGATGTTATTTATAACATTTTTTTATGTCCAATAATATTTGTCTGTGTACGCTTATAATCATTTAATTTGACATGTAACATTTATGTACTCTTATAATCATTTAATTTGACATGTAACATTTATGTATGTGATGTTTATAATTATGAGAAATGTGGATATATTTGTTAAATTAGAACCGTATTTTATTCTTTAAATAAAAATATTAAAATTTAGTGTTATATAGCTAATATCTATAATAAATAAAAAAATTAATATATATATAATAATATAATAAAATATATATATCAATTTTCTTTCCATGATTTGTTAGATTGGAAATTAGATCAACCACAAAGACTAATTTCTTTTATCCCAAATGTTTATATACTAAACAAATACATCGAAAAGATTTGTTGACTAAGATTTCATCATGCAATACATTATGCCACAATACTAGTAAATTCATAGTGAAGTAGAAAAATCATAAATTAATTGAAACCATAGAAAGGACATGCTTATTTTTTGCAAAGTTGATGCTCAATGGTACTAGTCTTTTGTGCTCTTCCAACTCCAACTAAGTTATTCACGAACGAACATATTAATTTTTTTATTAAAAGTAGTTTTGTTAAATTATATTTATTTTAAAAATAATTTTATTATAAAATGACCTTATGAACAAGAAGAGAGATATTTACAAAATCTAGATAGCAACCAAACCCTAGAAAATGAATCATTAGTAATCCATCTACCACTCTTCATATGGAAAATGTTGACGAAGGGAGCAATTCTTCTTCCTACTGTAAAGTTGTTTCGAGACTCAATAATTGAGGGAAACATTCTACCACAAATTAGTTCGTTGGGATAAAACCCAGATGGAAATTAACAAAAAAACGCAACAACCACCTCGCCCATCGGAGAGACACAAACGTGGAAGTTGGTTATCAACCCAAAATTTGAAGTTCACTCTAGTCACTACAAAGGAAATATTTAGTAAATGAAGGACCATGCTCTTATTAAGAAGTGATTAGGCATATAACCATAAAAAAAGCCCTTCACCGAATGGATCCAACTCAACTGTAAACCTAAAGGGTAGACAAAATTGGAACTCGATGCAAAGGGCTTCCTCAGAATCATTTTTTCCAATCTGGAGGATAGAATGTGAGTGTTCAAGAATGAGCCAGTCTTTTTAATTTTTTACCTTTTTTTCTGGATGGAACAATTTGTACCAAATAAGGCAGATTTCACAACTTCCCCAGTAAAGATTCACATGTACTCTTTGTTGCAAGATTTTTGGGTTGAGGAGACTCTGGTAGGAATTGGGAATGCTCTTAGCCACTACTTCAAGTCCTCAAAGGCGACTAAGTAAGCTAGGTGTATCTCCTACACTAGAATTTGTGTATATATGAACATTTCAAAGATGCTTCTAGAGTTCACTGAGATATATTATCAAGATGAACTTTGGAAGAAAAATCTTGATTGTGAGCACATTCCATTTAGATTTAGACATTGATATGAATATGGACATCTATATCGAAAGTATCCTTTACTTGCCGCAAGTTCTAATTCTATTTTATCTTTTTACAAAGATGTCAATGACTTTACCAAAGTGGGGGGGAAATACACTAACCTTAATACTTCAGCCTCACAACCCTTAATATCCACCTCCAAAGAGGTACCTTCATCTCAAAACCCCTTCAAACCTCTCTCATCCTTAGACATTACCAACCCTCCTCTCATCAACCCGCCACTGGAGGTAGAGATGTAGGATTCAACATTTTCTTCACACACCTCCACGACTGAGCCCACCTCCACTACTGAACCCTCTATTCCTTTGTTATCTCACTCTAAACCCTAAGTCCCTCAATCAAATATCACTAAAACTTCCCTCGACCCCATAGATGAAACGGAGTTTCACTCCTTTGACTTATCAAATCTGGAAAATACATGGAAAGGAAAAGACCCCTTCTCCCTCCTTGAAGATCAAGTTAAGTTGTTAAGCAAGGTGTACTTTAAATTTTACCAGAAGAGTGTGAAAATTTTTATTGGTCTTGGTAACTCCAACTATAGCACGTTCAAAGTCTAATCTGAATCTCTAAAAGACTCAACAAATCCGTAGAGAGAGGAAAATAACAAGTGGTTAAAAACAAATCTACAACATATGCATGAATTGGGGGGTATGTTACTAAATTTAGGGGTTATTAAAGAAATAATGTATGTATTCATTACCTCCCACAAACCCTACAAAATGAATATCATCTCATCAAATATCTCAGGCCTATAAGGGTAAACAAAGACTCAAATAAAAATGAAAATATGAAACTCCTGAAGTGATGATGCTATAGGGGACCAAATCATCAAGCGAATCCATCTCTAGCATGACCAATAAATGGTAATGACTTTCATGTGATATCCATAGATGCCTAAGGGCACTCTGGTAGTCTGGATATCATATGGAACACCTAGGAAATTCAATTCCTAAACATGTTCGCTACTTATTGTACCAAAACAATCCAATTCAAGGTAACTGGATATGTCGAAACATGTTTCCTCTCTAATGCTTATGGCATGGCCTCCTTGAGAGTTAAGTTGGAATTCATTTAATAACTAGAACACATCATCTCCTTTCTGCTTCCCCTTGAATTATTGGTGGTGCTTTCAATCTTATCAAGTCATTAGATGATAAATCAGGATTTTTTAGAAGGCTTGATGCAAAATCTTCTTTGTTCCAAGAACTAATATTTGACCTTCACTTGGTCGATCTCAATACCATTAATGAAAATTTCACTCGGAATAACAATAGGGGTGGAGGGTAGCAAGTGACATTAATATTGGACGGATTTACGACCACAGAATCTATAATGGCTTGGGATATTTTTATAGAGGTTTTCATTATCCCAAGCCATGACTCAAACCACTAGCCCATATGCATAAGCATTGACATACAATCTAGGTCACATTATAGGCCTTCTTTATTTGAAAGATTCTAGTTGCAACACCTTAATTTTTAGGAAAACATTAAAGAATGGTCTGGAGAAATGCAGGTCCTAGAAGGTTCTTCCATATATAGGCCCCAAAAAATTTTAGAGCACATTAAATGGAAGCTCAAAGGATGGAATAAATATAAATTTAGGAATATATTTGAGGAGAAACACAAGATGGATTAAAAAATGGAGGCCATACAACAAGAAGTCATCCTACATCATAGGTCTAAATCTCTAATCAAGGAAGAAGCCATTACCCTCAACAAATTTAAGGAGTAAAAAAAATTGAAGGGAGTCATATGGAATCAAAAATCAATAGCTCGTTGGCTCAAAGAAGGGAAAATTGACACAAATTTCTTCCATAAATCAATGCTCCAATATTATCACCACAATTAGATAACTTCCATAGAAAATTTTGTAGGCAACAAACTACATGACATCCAAGAGATCACTTAGGAGGTAATTTTCTACTATCTGAATATTCTAATGGAACAACCTAGGAACGTGTTAGAGTCAATTCTCTGCATTATATAACACATAACATGCTTGTTCATAGTCGAGTAGAATGAAAATTTGCATTGGGAAATCACTCTTGAGTAAGTAAAGGCGATTGTCAAGGGAATGCCAAGTAATAAATCCCTTAATCCTAATGGATTCACCATATTATTCTTTCAAGTGTGTTGGCCTATCATTGACCAAGAGGTTTTTCTTGTGGTGGAAGAAACCAAGAGAACCCAATCCATTCTTAAAGCTTTTAATGCTACCTTACTTACATTAGTTTCGAAGAAATACAAATTGGAGGAGCCAAGTGGATATAGACACATTTCTCTTTACAATTCTATCTATAATATTATGACAAAAATCATTTCCAATCAACTCAAGCCTCTCCTTCACAAAACAGTATCACTTGAGAAAAATAGGTTTGTAGAAGGTTGTAAATCCTTGATTGTAGAATAGTAGAACAAGAGCTCATTCACTCATTTCAGATTCAACATAAATGAGATATGTTTCTCAATCTTGATCTCTCAAAATATTTTGATAAGCTCAACTAGAAATATTTGTTCCATATCCTCCACACTTTTGGCTTCTCCCCATAATCGGTAGAATGGACTGGGAACCTTATATCTTTTTCTTCCATTTCAATTATTATCAATGGTTCACCCTCATATAAAGTTCAAAGTATCTCACAAAATTTTTCATGGTGACCCTCTTTCATTTTTTCTATTCATCTTGACTATGGAGGGATTAGGGTGATCCCTCAAAGCAATGGTCACCATGATTTTTCTCCAAGGCCTCCGCATTTTTGGAGAAGACCTACCACCCAATCACAAACTGTTTTTGGATGAAATTATGGGAATAAAAATGCCTTCCATCACATAACATAATGATTTCCTTTCATTCTTCAAGATGTTCTAACTCGCCTTAGACATGGATGTCAATAAATATAGGACATTTGTTTTCTTTTCAACACTCCACTCGTACAATGACATATAACCAATATCACGGGTTTCTAAAAAGGAAAGCTTCCATAAAAATATCTTGGTTCCCTATTGACTAACAGATAATTGAGATATAGTGTATGGGAGGACCATTGGTTAAGAGCTCATTGAGATGGATTGTATGGGAGGACCTAATATCAAAAGTTAAAATCTAGTTAGCAGGATGGGTCTTGCATAAATTGAACATTATAGGAATAATAATTTTATGAAAAAAGTTGTTTCAAGCCCTCCTAATTTACTTATGCTTTGTGTTAATGGAATGAAATTGATCCTTTAGGAATTAAAGAAAATTCAACTTAAAATGTTCTGGGGAGGATTCAATGTGGAGAAAAAATAGGCCTCGATGGCTTAGTACGAGCTTTGAAAAGAAAAACTCAAACTTGGAGGGCTTCAAACATGTCATCCCTAAAAAATGGAAACAATATTAGGCATAATATTTGGTCGAAATGGGTTTAAGAAGGCCATAATCTCTGGAGATGTATATAGAATTATAAATATGCTCCCTTATATGGCCCTTAGCTAAGATAGGTGTGTACTTAAATCAGTAACACTATTTTTGGGAAGTCAAGGACGGAAAATCTACCATGTTATGGGATGAGTCTGTACAACAATTCCCAAAAGTTAAAGAAAACCAGTAGCTCATAGTATGAGATAGCATATGACATATCAAGGCTACACCAAACTTGCTAATTTCTAGCACAATATTAACACCTCATCTCAATGGTGCCAATGGTTACCACCTAATTTATAGCAATCTAAATCAAAGGAAGACAATTGACAGTAGTTCTGGAGAAACCTTCAACTATGAAGGATCCAAATATATCCATATTAAATAAGATTGGGATATACTACAAAAGGAACCTTAATTATTCAAGAGGATTGTCACTTAGAACAAGGCCATTATTAATTACTTATAGAAGATGTATGGGTAAAAAATTTGGAGAAATACTCTTAGCCAAAAATAACCTTCTTTATATGGCTATTGTTCCAAACAAAAACTTTAACATGGGACAACTTATTAAAGAAGAGTTGTCAAGGACCATCTAGAATACCTCTATGCCTTCAACACTCAAAAGACATGGAGCATCTCTTCAACAATTGTTCCTTTTCTTATAATCTTTGGGCACATCTTTATAGTAGTTTCTCATATTCCAACATATATCCCCTCAATATCTCAAACACCATTTCCAAATGACACAAACGAGATTTTTCCAACCTAATTCTCAACCATATATAGAGGATTGCCCTAATTTTATACTCTAGGAAATCTAGAAGGAGAGAGAATTCATAGATTATTTAAATACTCCTCTTTGCTTGCTAACCCTCTTTGCCACTCTATCTTCACTAAGATCAAAGAAATACTCCTTTCTCTCCTCTAGCATCCCACTGGATGGCAAGCCTATGAAATTAAAGCATGACTCCTCCAATGTTGGCATCTTGTCCCTTCCAACCACCTTCCTCCCCATTCTCTCCCCCTATTCTCTAACCTTCTAGTCCTTTATTTTTGTCTCCTCCCCCTCCCAATTTCCTCAAACTCAACTTTTATGGAGCATCGAAAGAGAACCTATGCCCAATAGGCTTTGGAGATCTCATTAGAGATCACAACTATCATCCACTGTATATTTATTTAGGTTATATGGGTATAAACAACAATAATCTAGTAGAACTCATTAGCCTCGTCATTGGATTGGAAATTACCTAGACTGAGGGATACTCTAAACTTTTGTGGAGCGAGACTCTCAAATCATCATCAACATGGTCAACAAAATACAAAATACCACTCCTATTCACAATGTATCTAGGAATTAGTAACTAGAAGCTCTCATCTGCAAAGCCTCGATCCTGATGGCCCTCATTCTAGTCACCACCCCCTCCCATGCTTGATGCATATGAAAAAAGGTGGTATATCTACTAACAAACCATGGATGTATAGATTCTCTAGAAATGCTCTCATGCCACTGAAATCTCGTATGCCCCCCTTCAAAGATGTGCGATGGTAGATGATAAAGAAGAGAATTGATGTCTTGGATGGGACTCTTTTAATTCTAATGTGGGTGGGATGGGTTCTCACTTCCCCTACTATCCAAGTCATCAAGGGATGTGGGAAGAGATCCCCACATCAAAATGAATGGCATACATGCTCACAACACTTTTCTTGAGGAATGTTATACACTAGATCCTTAGTCAGAAGACCATGCACCATAGAAGCTTTAAAAAAATGTCATATTTCTAGGATGGTCCTGTCCTTTTGTGTGTGGTGAACATAGTTAGATTTTTTACAAACCCATCTTCCTTCTAGTGTGACCCTATTCAGATGTTGTTACAAGACAAAATTCCCTTCAATCTATAGCTCCTTCCTCAACTCTTGGAAACCAGCACTAGGGTCTTTAGTTAACCCACCTTATTGAACTCTATACATGCCATATCACATTTACCCATATTTCTTGGTATCTTCATAAATATCTAAATTCTACTTCATTCTCGGCATTACATGATGATTTCCTTTCAAATCCCTAGTTTATTGTCTAACACTTTCTATTTCGTTTTCTTGACTTATGAAGTCTTCATGTAGGTGATAACACCATGTCTCACATGGGTGAAAATTACACGATTGTCACCACACCATATGGAATTTGGACTTGTACAACATATTTTGGTTTAAAGGTTTATTGTCTATGTATGTGTCTTTATTTAATTATCCCCTTTGATTTGATAATTGAATCTCTATCCTTTTTGGAATGCTCCTTCTCTCGTGTCTTGATCATCTGGCTCTATCCAATATATAATATCTACTCCCTTTCCTTGCCTTTACTAGTAACCTTGTATCCCTCCCATGCTCCTCAGTCAATGGATTGTGACATCTTGCAAGAAACCTCCTTGGCAAACCATCCAACAATCCATATCCATTCACATGCCACTTTTATATTCTCATTACTAGCTAGCAATATATTATATAAATAATTGTTTCTTCCCTCTGACTCTTTACTATGCCCCCCACCACTTACATGAATCACACCCCTTAGTCCAACGTCTAGTTGTTTATCCTCTCACCCGCCCCTATTACACATGGTCCTTTGTGATGACCTATCATCGAGTATGTGTGTATAAGGGATTCCTATTATAAAGTGAAAGCCTCCTAGAGACTCACACATGCACATCATTGGCTCTAGGAATTTACAACAAGGTTTTAGGACCATATCTTGGGACCTGTCTAAGATGATATAGCTTGCATGGAACAAAGAGGAGCCTCCCAACAGTAACAACTTTCAAATACAATATTTTGGGAAAATCTAGCTGATTGGGTGTCATGTGTTGTGAGCACTCGAGGTTAGTTAATCACTACATGTACACGATCGATTTCTATTGGCATCTAAAACTCCTCCTAGGAAGAATTTTGATGGATTGTTTCAAGCACATGGCTGACATCTTACAGTCTTGGGAGAACCTTCATTGTCACTGAAGGGACATGTATTAGTACATCTGTCATACTGAGTAGCGTCTAATCATTTCTCCACTCGAAAGAAATGCCTTCAATAACACTGAAGATCTTATTCAGGTTTTCGCCATAGAATTTGATCCCTTGGCTTAGCTATGCTATGCTTAAGCTTATTTGTTTTCTGGTTATCTAATTCCCTCCTTAGCTGAATCTAGGTTATTTTTTAGTATATAAACTTTCTACTTAATTTTTCTAAAGCATGATCTCTCATGCTTCCTTGGGAGTTTTCTTTTGGATATGGTTTAGTCCCTAGTGAAAGAATAATCTAACAATTCTATAATATCCATGTAAATCTCAATTTTGAAGGAAATTATAATTACCCCACAAATAAATATAATAAATATTTTAAAAATTAATAATAGAAACTTTAAAATTAAATTAAAAAAATATAAGTTTAATATTAGTTTTGGTAAATATTTATTTTCTAATAACATTTTGTTGATAATGTAAGAGGCATTTTTATCAACTTAAAATATACATTTCAAAGAGTTAGTAATAAATAATATATATGGTGATATATATTGTATTGGATATGTAACATGTATACATTTAATGGTGTATATATATGGTTATATACACACATTGAATATATTTTGTTAATTATTTTCAACATTCTAATCCAAATATATGTCTTTATAATCAATTTACAAATCAATTAATAAAAAAAATAACTTGCATTGGTTTGATTAGTCAAGGTTCATTTTCTTTTCTAGTAATGTTTATTTGATAGTGTAAGAATGGAATTTCCAACCAAAGTTACTAAATAAATGGAGAATCTCAATCTCATTTTTCATGAAGGTTCTTCCCCCAAGTTAAATAAGCTTATTTTCAATTCTATAGTTATACTAATTTATGATAACTCTAATCACGAAATTTTATATGTAAAAGTTTTGGCCCATTTTAAAACAACCCACGCTTTTTGAATTTTAAAAGAAATAGAAATCAAAGTAAAAATTTACCTCACCAAAAGACATTAAACTCACCATAAAGATATAAAATATCCACTTATTCACTACTTTCCAACCTTTAAACATAAATACATGTACTTATTTCAATTTTCTAAGTCAATCTTGACATTCTTTTCATCTTCAAGTTGTTTAACTTTCCAATCAACTCATGTTTAATGCATTCCATATATCACATTGGAATGGAGATATATCTTTCTCATAGAATTGAGTTTTCCAAAACCTTGCATTTTGAATTTGATCCAAAAGAAGCTTTCCAGGAAATAATAACAACCCTACCATCTATACCTATGTAGATAATGGATGAAAAGGAACATAGAGATGTGTTATATATATATATATAAATATTATATATTATTATATATATATATATAAGATATATATATTTTGTTGTTTTTCCAAGTAGAAAATTAGCATTTCCTATTAGATATTGAAAGTAAATTTCATTTCTTACGTGCATAATTTACTTATGACATATTGCAAATGTTGATGTGATCCTATCTTGATGTGCAAGTGGGAGGTTGAATGACCCATTAGAGTTAATAATAATGTAGGTATGGTGTTAAATTAATATAAGGTAGATTTAGCCCACCATTTCTTTTTATTATTAAAGAAGGCCCACTACATAATTATCTTTTCGTTATGATTTGAGTTTTCTACATAGGTAGAGATAAGGATGGAGTTTTCCTCCTAACTGAGGTTATGAAGTATGTTCTATTAGAGTTTATAACATAAAGAGCTTTTCATATTAAAGAGGAAAGTGAATAGGAGTTGATCCTTCCATAACCTGATTATTGCATGTTTTTTGGAACTTAGCATGTTAAGAGGTTTCCTCCTCGAAGAGGTAGTGAAGAGGTTTTCATCCTTCCATAACAAGAAGAATTATTGTATGGTGTTCCTATACCTTAGTACTTTTGAAATTGATTAAAGTCTGAAAACATTTTAATATCTTATATGAAATTTAATTTTAATGGTTAAGGAACTAAAAAATGATACTAAAGTTATTTCTCAAGTTAAAGATAGAACAATAGTTTTTTTCTTTTGCAAATTTTTCAAGGAAAAAATTGTTTTGCAATACTTAAAGCCATTTTTATAATTTTATGCGCATGATTCGAAGAAACAAATTATAGATATAATTTCCTCTTTAAACTATACCCCAAAAGCTCATTTAAATTAGATTACTAGAAGTCAAGATATCACTAGCTTAAAATCAATTATTCTAAAGGGATTTTTTTCATTGATAGTCATGCATATTGCAAAGAAAATATATTCTAACAAAGAATGTAGTTTGTAGCCAAACCAATGTCATTGGAGAGAGGAAGTTGATGGCTTTGATTTGGCATATTACATGATATGGTTCGAACAATATTCAATCTCTTGCAAATTCCAAACCCTTATAGAGCAACACAATGTCATTTTTGGGGGAATGCAAAATTACTTTAGAGGCAATAGAAAAAATTTATATCATATTGAACATCGAAAAAAATTATACAAGAAACATATTAGCCTCAAGTGATTTAGAGGATTCCTTTGATGTATATTATATAAACAATTATCATTTTTGGGATGAAAACCACCTTTAGTTTGTCCTTGGTGAATCTATTCCACCATATGAAGAGAACACCATTTCTTGAAGAACACAATATGTTATTAATACTATTTTGTAAGTTAATCATTCTTCATTCGTAGTTCCCTTCCCCAAGTTATAATTGGGCTTTTACATCTATGTATATTATCGATTGGATGTGGGTGGTTTTGTTTATTTAGATCAAGGTTATCATGGTTCCTATTTTAAATATAATATTAAGCCACTTATTGAGATCCAATACCATCAATTATGAATCTACATAAGAATTTAGACATGGAACTTGTGTGGCTTGTTTTAGCATTAAGGCAAGAGCCTGTATGTGGGATCTTGGTTTATTCATGATATTTTTGGATAACTTCAACCTTGAAACTAGAGCATGTAAGCAAAATCATATATTCCTAGACTACTCACCACTAGAGGGAATCAAGAATCTTCATGAATATGAGAAATTTTGTTTTGATAAGGAGTTTGTGTACCGTATAAATCCTGAAATTGTAATTTTTTATAAATAATTAGTCCTTATGGAACCTTCTCTACTATGGTGGAATGATGTCAAAGAATGAAAAATAAATGGAAAAAGTGAATGATTGAATCTTGTTTTACTCATTATACCTAGTTTCCTTTCCTTTCTTTCTTTTTTAAGTATCATAAGTAAATTCATGCTTGTAATATGTTTTAATTCCTTTATAGCATCTATTACAATCCTTAACCCTTGAATTGGAATTGAAAATAATAATTGTAAATTCTCATGCTTTATTCAATATAAAATATCGTTAAAGTAGGGAGACACCATAAAATGATCCATTTATGTAAGGATCAATCCATATTCACTTTCCCTTGGGAGGGGAAACTTTTAAGGACCTAAGACATAATATAATATAGTCCAATACATGATTCATACGAATGAATCCATCCTTATTTATAGATATATAAAAAAATTAACCATAATTAAATTCCAATTAACTAATGGGTCTTATTTAATAAGATCACATAACATTTATTTTGTTGTAGCTACTTATTGGTATTTATTTAATAATGAAAATCATAATGAAACCTGTACATTTTACATTGAATGGCCACCATACCTACAATAACATTACTCTAATTAGACATTTCCCCACATTTCCAAAAAAACTGGTCCAGGAGGATCTTGACATAGTTCTCGAAAGTTTACCATGCCAAAGGAAAAGTTCATTAAAGAATAGCTTGTCGGCATTTTAAATTTAAAATGTTAAATTTTTGAAATGCTCTTATAGTGGAAGTTCTCATGTATTTTTCATTTTTAAATTGTAAATATAAATTGATTTATGAGAGAATCCTCCTCATCAATAATATCGTAATCTCAAGTTGGAAGTTGAGATTTTCATGGGATTGTTTCCCTGAAAAACGTGGATAAGGTATGTAAGTTTGATGGAGTTGGGACATTTCATCCTAAAAAATATTATAAGTTCCTCTTTTTATGGATCAAGAGAGTCTTTCTCTCCTTGTAATGTGGACCTAAGCAGATATTCTCTCCTTTGTTTATGGATCTCAAAAAATTTGTAAATTCTCTTATGTGCTATTTTCTTGTTGGAGAGAGTCTTTAGAGGCAAAGAGAGTTTGCTTAAGAACTAGTAGAGAGTTTTTGTAGAGCTTTTTTGAGAGGATATTGCTTAGATGGCTTGTGAAAGAAGTTTTTTTTTAGAGCCTTGAGAGCTCAAGAGAGGATTTCT
Organism: Pinus taeda; assembly: GCA_000404065.3. Classification (NCBI taxonomy): domain Eukaryota; kingdom Viridiplantae; phylum Streptophyta; class Pinopsida; order Pinales; family Pinaceae; genus Pinus; species Pinus taeda. Next base: position 80,140 of record APFE030283614.1, on the reverse strand, counting down.
TTATGAGAAATGTATGCATTCTATTGGCCTTGAAATTTGTTTGATAGTAGAAAGAAGTTTTTGGATTTAGTCCATTTTGTAAATAATTATACACATTCCTCTTTGAAGAAAGACAATAGAGTGATTCAAACTTTGGAGGCAAATCCAAAGACATAGCCCTAGAGGGGGTGAACCCAATTATCAATTGTGTCTTGATGCTTCATGTTTCTCCTTGTTCCAATTTTGACTAAGATCCTTATTGTGCATCTTAAGTACATTTGTAAGCTTATGTGACAATTTGTAACTTAAATTTACAAGCCCTTATAGTCAATTAAAAGGGATTTTCTTTCAATTTATATGCTCTCAAGTTTTTAGATGACATGGTATCAGAGCGGTTGATTGTTTCAATTAGTGGATACATTTGACAACTTCTATTCAAGTAAGGAAAAGGTAATTCCCTTAAATTCCAAATGTCACATTCTGATCCTTTCTTTGCATGTATTTATCAAGACTCCAAATATTTTCAACGTTTCTTAACCATGAATAAAAAGGTAGATGAATTGTACAATGATGACAGAGAAAGCAATGAGTTGTGAAAGATTTTAGATCAACAACCCACATGTTTTCACAAACTCCCACTTTCATTATATTTTTAATCAATATTAGGCTTACAATGAGTAGTTTTTGGATGACATCAAAGCTAGGATATGTTTTCAATGTTGATAAGAGGATAATCATTAAGTTTTATGTCCTTTCTTAGAGAAATTATATTCCAAATTATTACACTTCATTAGACCTCACAAGGTTTTTGATGACGTGACAAATTGATAAATATATCGGTTATCCAAGATCATTATCATTCCTTAATCCTAAATAAATGTTATTTTCATGTAGGTACTAGACATATTTAGTTTTAAGGTAATAGAAAAACTTATTTTTTCTTTCTTTTCTAATTTTTTAATATGTATGGTTCCTCTCCTTTTTTATTGTTTTGTTTGGAATTGCAATAGGATTTTATGTTATCATTTCAAAACTATTGTAATTAAAAAAAATGAAAAAGGGGGGCTATAACCAATCGTATTGTTTTGTGATTCGATGGTTGATTTTGATATTTCATTTCTAGTGTAATTATTGTTATGTCCATGAGCTTCAAACTAGTTGTAATTTATACCTTGAAAATTATTGGGGGAGGTGTTCTACTAGGAGGGTCATTTCTCAATATTGGTCTTGATTTTAAGTTTTAGTTGTGATTTGTGATGACACAATTCTTTAAGGCCATAGTTTCAAAGTGGTAATTTTGATCCCCAAAAAATTGGTGCCTCTCTTGGTGCCACTTTTAAATTAGTGGTTGATTTAATGGTTTCACTAACAACATTACAAGGTTGTTAATGTCATGGTTTCAAAATATGGTAATTTTAACTAAAATGAGGTGAAATTAGTAACTAAATATGAATTCTAAGAGATATGAAGTTTTAGATGATCTTTTAAGTTAATAACTATGTTTTACTTTCATCCAAGGTTTTAAGTAAAGAGGAAGCATACTTAACCTCTTAAAATTATTTTCTCGACACAAAAGGAAAAACTAGGGATAATGATGACTAACCAAGATATTGTATCACATTGATATTATTGTATAAGGGATTCCCATTAATTTGATGTTGCAATAAGGGAAGATTTTAAAGAAGTTAAAAATAAATAAAATCCAAGAGAAATATAAGTTCAAGGGTTATATGAATAGGAGGAAAAAAATCATTAAGATTTTAAAAAAATATGTGTTTATGTCTCATCTAAAATGTCTTTCTTTTTGTATTCCAAGCTATCTTTATATGTGAGTGACATAGTTTGTGTACTATAATTTTGTAATTTTTTTATGGTTGCAAGTTATTCTTTCCATTATTCATTTTCTTGGTGCTTGTGATGAAGAATGATTTTTTCTTATTGATGTTTAACATAAATTAATTTGCTTTATTTTTAATATTCATGATTTATTTTCTTAATTTATCCTTATTAAATATGACCCTCCATATAAGTAAACTATATTTAACTTTTGAGAATAAGCTTTGGAGTAGTGTGTAATAATAGATGTAATCATGTCTTCCATGATTTTGCATGTTTCTTCTTGGTTCATTTTCAACCATTTGTTATATGAAGCATGCCTTTTCCTTGGTAATTTATTTTATTGTCATGCTTGCATAAAAATACATATTCAACTCATGATTTAATATTTGTGTGAAGTATTTATGATGATTGTATGGTATCTTCATAATTTATAGATTCCTTAGTTTTTTGTGGATGTGAATTCCATGGTAAAAAGGACATTTCTTGATTATGACATTCTAATTTGTTTACTATGTGTTGTGCTATCTACTTGGAATTGGTATCGATGGTAAGGGTAAGTAATATTCCATGCTATTTGTACCTATCTTAGTATTACATTTTCTTCATTTAGTGTGCACTCTTCAGTAGGTTAGGAGAGATAGTCAAATAGGTTAGAAATAGGCAAAAATTACATATTACGCACTACACATTTCATTTTCATCTTACCTACATTTCATAGTGAGATCATTCCAAAAAGAATAAAATGTAAGTGAACTAGTGCATGTTCCTAAATGAAGAAGCAATAGATCCATCCATATATTGAGGGTTAACCATTTCAATAGTGTAAGACATAAGTGGGAAATGAAGTTGTGATTAGGCCATTATCCAAATGAATGATTTAGTGCTAAAAGGAGGGTTAGACAACAAGTTAATCCACATTAATTCATTATTTTTATGAAAGAAATATTCCCCCATGGCTTGACCCTAAATTCGTACCTGGGATAATGTTTTGAGTCTTCTAAAAGCATTGTATAAGCTTCCTAAAACCACAACAAACATATTGACAAAATCTAATGTGATATTGAATAGATATGTCGAGAATGATAAATGGAGATTTTGTTAGCCTGTATTGAAGGAAAATTTGGAGTAGGAGCATGAGATTACTAAAAAATCTATATTTCAATGTGTGTTAGTTGTTCATATAAAATATGTAAAACATGTCTACTAATTTGGGTTAAAATAACAAACTATCGTGTTTATTGAAGTGCACATCCTTTTTAAGGTGTATGAATTGAATAATTTGAAACCAATAAAGTATTAGAGAAAGATGAAGGCTAAAAATGGCCACAAGATAAAAAATTCTATAAACATCAAATTTAAAAGACTTATTAGGATTCAAGATAATGAATTTATCCATAAGGGTAAAAAGTTTTGGATGAAAAGAAAGAAAAAAACTATTTGTTTTATAGAATTTTCAACTCCTCACATTTATTCAAATCCAAATTGTAGGCACTCCTTGGATGAAAAATCAAAATTTTCATCCAACAAATATCCATTTGTGTACTTTTCATAGACCCACATTGAGATAAACTAAAAGAACATGAAAAATATCTTTCTTGAAAAGAAACATAATTGTTTTATGTATTTTTATTTTATTCACTTTTCTTTTTTGAGAGTATGTAGAGAGGGTACTCATTGCATGCATAATTTAATTTTGCATCCAATGAGTGCCTATACTTGAAATTTGAGTAAACATGTAAAGAAATGAGTAAAAGATACAATTCCAAAAAACAATTTTCTTTCCTTCCTTTAAACAATCATAATGCTATTATTTATTATTATTATTATTTTCTTTATGAGACCAACTTTAGACCTCAAACTTATCTAATACCATCTCAATTATTAAAAAAAGCATCTCCTTCTATCATTAAAACTCATACTATCCAATAAGTGTAAAACATCCTTTTCTAATTTCATGTGTCCTTCATATACCTTATATCATTCAAACGAACACTATTATGATTCGTAAAAGTGAGAAATTGTGTATTTTAACAAAAAACCTAAATCACCCAACATATAAAATATTAGGTAGAATCTTTTATGTGATAAGTAAATATATAATAATAATAATAATAATAATATAATTTTAGTGCCACAATATAATTGCATCTAGAGGTTCATTTTACAACCTTGTATGAAGGAGATGTGTAGTTCCTTTTACACTCAATTTTGAGTTGACACATACCCCTTTTAAAATTAAAATAAAATAAACTCTAAATAAAAGAACAATGTTAGCTACAATAAAAACATAAATTATTATACATTTTTGGTTAGTTCTAATTAAATATATTATATAAAACCAATAATCCACTATATTTGTGCTCACTCGGTTCATTGTTAATATTACAACACAACATGAAGGAGGTGTGGTAAAAATATTTCATAAATCATAAATCATCCTCTCTAGTTGTCCCCCCTTCCCATGAGGAAGAAATTTTTCCCACATAGAATTTTTCAGTTGTTGTTCCATCAATAATATATACATTGCTTGAAGTTTTGTTAGCCTTGGCAACCAATTTTGTTGTGTCAACATTTCTATTTCACATCTCTTAGAATTGAATGTGAGATCATATCCCTGATCACAATTTTGAGTAACACTCTAGAGATTGTGTTTTAGTCATTCAACATACAATCATTTTGAGACTTAGTTATTCCATTACCAATGTTGATTATCCCTTTTCCAACAATTTTTGTTGATGTATTGTTGCTAATAATTATCTTACCTCCATCCATCTCTTTAAGTTTGTTGAAATTACTTTGATCACTTGTCATATTTCTTGAGAAACCACTATAAATGTACCAATTATTTTCTTGCTTTTGTGCATATAACATGATACCGCACTCCTACTTCTTCTCTTGTATCTTCCATACAATTGAATCTAGGAGGATATTCTTCCTTGCCTCAGTTTTGATACCTATTTAGATTGGTCTTATAGTCCCATTCTTTGTGCCCATAGTTTTTTCATCTATATATTCTACATAATTTTACGAGGGAGAAAAAGGATTTCCTCTTCAAATATTCTCTTCTTTGAATGTGTCTTCTCTAGATACTATCTTCTCCATTTTTGTCACTACTTTGTATGTAGTAAGAATTGCATGAATAATATCTTTGTTCAAATTTTAAATTTCAAATAGTTCCTCAATTGTTGAAACTTTAGGATTAAATCTTGAGGGAAAGGATCTTAATATTTTTCAAACAATATCAAATTCTTTAACTATGTCAATGAGGCCTATACTTGTGTTGACTATTGTTTCTACATATATAAATTATGAGGAAATATCCCATCTTCTTCCATTTTCAAACCTTTCAAATGGCTTCATTAACTATGTCAATTCTTAGGGTAAAATAATTTTATACTATAAAATTTGGGTGAATCATTTTTAGAAGAAATGGAAATTGGCGAATCTTTGTTTTGTAAAATCATGGAAAATTAGGCCACTTTGCGATTATTAGCCCCTAAAATTTTCCATGTTTAGTATCTAAGAGACCCTTTAGAATGGAGGGTTTTCCATTGCATTAAATGTGTAGAGTGCTTTACCAGCTTCATCGATAAGAGGAGTTGTAAGCACTTTATAACTATTTTCAATAGCTGTCCATAAATCAATACCTAAAGACATATTGTAAGTTCTCATTCTTATTTTCGAAAATCCATAGTTTGTTCCATCAAACTAAGGAACCTTACTTGAAGATATCATAAGATTGGCAATGTTCATTGTGATCAACTTTCTAGTGATTAACTTCATTTGAAGGAACCTACTCTGATACTAATTGTTGACATTTTGATTATAGTGAGTGGAATTAAATCAATGTAATTTATAATTTAAACAATATCATAATATAGCATAATTGAAAAATGTGTCAGTGTGTAAATAGGACAATCATCATATGAGAAAATTAAATGTATGTGCAAACCATTGAGGGAGAAAACCAAAAATATTCTTATATTGTTCTCTAATATTTGATTACAATGATTTACTAGCACTGGATAGAAGGAGACACCAATCCCATGAAATATGCACACTAGTACAAAATTACTAATTAGTTACTAGAAAATGACTAAAATTTGCATATAAATGACCATTTTTTAGTTGATGACCAATAGTGACTAATTTACAATATCTTATAACACTACCAACTTTTAGTCGTATTTGACTTAATCATTAATTGGTTGTCTTAATTTTATCATATAGTAGTATATTTATTCACAAATTTGGTCATTAGTTTAGTCATTAATTGCCACAATTAATGATTAAATACATAACAAAATATACTACTACATGATCAACCAAAAAAACTGATTAATGAGTAAAGAAATATGCCAAAAATTTTCGTCGTGTTATAAGATATTGTAAATTAGCTACTAATAGCCACATATATGCAAATTTTAGTCATCTTTTGAAAACAATTAACGACCAAGGAAATATGACTAAATTTCAGTTGTATTATAAGATATTGTAAATTATTACTAATAGTCATATATATGCAAAATTTAGTTGTCATTTGTAATCACAATCTTATCATTTACAATGGTCGCTTATCTTTTTTCCATAGTTTCATATTTATTATATAAATGACTAATTTATCCTATATTCATTTTACTTGTGTTCATCCTTAATCAATATAAACTACTAATTTAGTAGTTTTAGATTGATTTTATGTGTTCGTTACTAATCAACATAAATTGATTAAGATTATTTGCGACTAAATTGAAAAAAAAATCCATACAATATACGTGTTCATCTAATATGAAAATTCAAAGTTACATATGTTAATTACAATACTAAATAATATCAAGTGCAACTATAAATAATTTCAACCACATAAATTATATTATATGAAATGTCAAGTATTACAATATGAGTTTTCAACTTAATATTGGTCGGACTATAATTTCCACATGAAATATTGTTTCATTACTTCAAAACATTGTCATTGTGTTTCCAAGGTATTGCAAGTGAATTTACCAACTCTAAAGACTTGACAATCATCTTGTATGTGTGTGTCTCATGCAATATATTGGCTTTAAGGGTATCACTACATTGATTTTTCTCTCTCTTTTTGCATTTGTTGCTATAGTATTATTGTTCTCCTCTTTCTTCAATTCCTTCTTCTTACCATAAATATTGAGTTCCTCTTCTAAAAATGAAATAAGATACCATGGAGAGTATAAAGCATGAAAGATGATGAACACTAGAATATAAACTAAAGTAGACTATAAAGGATTTATATGACATATAACTCAACATCAACAATGTGAATCTCACTTTTCCTCAAAAAATCAAGAAACGCGAACCACCTTTCTTCATTTGGGTGATAGTAGCCACTATGTGGTCAAATGACCTGTAAAAACAAAGAATATAAAACACCACCATACAAAAAGAACACCTTAGAAGCTAAAATATTAGGCACAATCATGCCAACTAAGTTACATGCTAAAAATCTTAGGTTGTAGATAACTTGTAAAACAAATGAAAATAAAAAGAAAACGTATAATAAATAATGTATGACAGCTCACTTCCAAATTGCATCATAGAAGAAAAAATTTCCTCTTCTGAAAATGAAAAAAGATACAATGTAGAGTATAATATATGAAAGACGATGAAAACTAGAATATAAACTGAAGTAGACTATATAGGATATATACGACACATACCTCAAATAAACGATGTCAATGCCATTTTTTCCCAGAAAAGCAAGAAACTTGAACAAGTTTTCTTCAATTGGGTGATAGTGGCCACTATGTGGTTAGATGACCTGTAAAAACAAGGAAAATAAAACCTCACCATAGAAAAGAACACCTTAGGAAATTAGTATTCAACCTTTAGGAAAAATTTAGGCACAATCATGCCAACTAAGTTACATGCTAAAAATCATAGGTTGTAGATAAATTGTGAAAATAAAGGAAAAGGAAAGGAAAACATATAATAAATAATGTATGATAGCGGGCTAGAAAATTGCATCATAGAAGAAAAACATTCTCCTATGGTTACCCATACATGTGGGTGGGTAACATTCCCTAATATGCCATGATTTTTAGGTTCTAGAGAATGTAAACCTCCTACCATCATTACGATTTATTGGTTGCATCTTGGCTTTACCTCTCTTTTATTAGTCAAAAAAATAAAAATAACTCCATCCTTAACTAGTTGTACTCCATAGTATCATTTTCACATGCTATCTCCACATACCCATCAGAAATGTCACATATGCCAAATAGATGACATTTTGAAATTGTTTCTAAAACTATGTCATTTACACCCCCTTCCAATGAAATGTTTCTACGCTTGAAGGCCATTATCCTCAAATTGGCCATGAAAGGTTTTCTTATCCAAATTTACAAACCTTGGAGAATTTGGATCAAAAAATTGGGATACATACAATGGAATACGAAATTTGGGATACATAGAAGTGCATACTCTATTGGGAAAAATAGTGAGAGGGGGCTGAATTGGTATTTAAACTTTCACAATAATGATTTTATTTTTCAAATTTTATATGCTATTTTAAAGAAACCATTCAGCATATGTCCACACCTATAATTAATCAAGCCAATGTATAGATAATAAACTTTGATAAACAACTAATTCATTGTCTTAAATTAGAGTGTTATTCATTTACTAAGCAATAAACAGATGCATTAAGAACATAACAAATCAACGCACATAAGAAGCACACATGAACACCAGGATTTTTCAGATGGAAACCCAATGTGGGAAAAAACCACCATTGTTGTCATCTCAGTCTTCAATCTTCTTATTATAGAAAGTGTTTACAAGTTTTATACTAGTGAAGACTTTTTATAGTACATAGGCATCTACCTATAGAAGGCTACAACCTTCACTCATTTTCCAGCTTCTATTGGAAGGAAGATCTAACCCCTAGCTCTTGTATTGGATGATATGTTTACCAGTACACAGGCATCAACCTACAAAAGGATACTACCTTCACTCTTCCTCTAGGGACCATGTTTTATAAATTTTCAAACTGGATACTCCTGGTACACATCAACACAACATGTAGGCCACGTTTCATAAATTTTTTATACTAGACGCATCAGTAACATTGAAGCTGAAAATCAATCACTATTGTAATACAACCATCACATACAACTACATCTATCAACAATCAGTCAATTTAAACAGTCAAATCACTGTCACCAAAACAGAAATGTTAGGATATTTCGACACATAGGAATAGTTAAATATAACTTGGTCTAGTGTAGAGTTAGGTAAAGTGTGTTTCTTTACTATGTACTTTTGTAACTTACAATCTGACAGCCATGATATGTTCTAGACATGAAATGATCTGATGGTTCATTCTCTTCTCGGTATTACTGACACTTGATTCATGGCTTAACATCTGATTGGTCCATGATCTCTATTTAAATAGCATGGACGGTCATTTGTAGGGTAACTCTTCATGAGAGAAGCTTATGTAAATTTTCATTCTTTTATTCATAAATTTCCTAAAGTGGTTGCATTGGCTCAGGCCGTGGACTGTTTCCCTCTTTAAGGGTTTTAACCACGTCAAGAATATTGGTGTATTAATCTGTGATCTATTTGTGAGCGGTGTCCTCTGGTGTTCTGTCTGAGGAACTTACCATATAAATTCCTACATGGTATCGGAGCTATTTTAGGGCCGCATCTGTTAGTGATCCAAATCTGAAGCCAATACAACTACATTTGACTTTTGTTTCATAGATCTACTGTCTCTGACTACTTTCGGGCTGAGAGGATTGCTCCATTGGGTTAGGAGCATCTGTTTCCATGATGAACCCCTTTCGTTTCACGCGAAAAGGTTTCCAGTAGCCCTAATTACATCATTTTTAAGATCTAGAGGTGTACAGCCCCTATTTGCAGTTGTAGTTATTCATCTCTCTATTTATTTCGGTTTATTTAGCTCTCTGTTTTTTATTACCAGATCTATACCTTTCATTTTTGTGTATGATCTTGTCCATATGACTCTCTGCGATCTAGGCAAATCAGAAATAGAAAGGAAGGATTTTTCTCATGTGTATGCTCTTTTTCGCTGTGCCTTAGTGTGATCTCAGAAAATCAGAAACATAGAGGAAAATATTTAGTTTGGGCTAAGGCCAACTTCAAGCTGTAAGGTTTGTTTTTTTCTTTGTATGTCCATGTTGTGTTTTGTGGTTTTTGTTTTATAGGCAAAAACAAAGCTTTTTCAAGTAGGCACGCACCCGAAATCTTCAGAGACAAAAAAAAAAACCCTTCATGTTTTCCAAAAATTACTAACCTTTTAAACTAGCTCACTTGATTCAAAGTTACTTTATGAGAATATAGGTCTTGAGTTCAAGTCTTTCTTTTTGTTGAGTTACTTTTTCAAAAAGCACATGTAACTTATGTTGTAAAGTTACTTTATGTAAAATTGTTCTCACCCATTATAAAAAGTGAGTTACTTATAATTCTAAAGTCTCTTTATCTTTTATTTAAGTTATATTCTAGTGGGTAGCTCATAAAGTACCATTGTAAAGGTGAATTTCACTTATTTATAAAAGTGAGTGACATAAGATCTTTATTTTAAAGTGAGCTAATTAGATTAAGTTTTTAAAGGGGTTTAAATATAACATTATCACTCATTTCCGCACATTCATGCACTTCGTCAACATTTTCAACAACTTTCCTTCGAAAAGCCATAGCTTCTTCATCCGGAAGTTATTTTCAGAGCCATTTTTTTTAATCAGCCTAATTTTTTGAGATCTTTCCATTGGAACAATTAGTTTCAGCATCTACAACTTTAGCTTCTATTATAATGGAATTTCCATGCCAAGTTATTATTGACATCGCCAACTACTCCCAATGGTGGTCCTACATTGTGGATTTATGTAGGTTTTAACCCCGTATAGAAATTATCTGCATACGAATTCTAAATCACAGGAAAAATAAAAATGCGAGAGCATAACACATAAAACACATATACACAGAGATTTTCCATTGGATGCTAAAACTGGGACTACTAGCTTGATTTTTCATTATGTTCCCTTCAATGTTACAATACATATTTATACATGCCGAAGCATCCAATACCATGGACCGAAAACCATCGCGTCAAAAAACATGGACCAAAAACCATAGGTAGGTTTGCCCAACCTAATATAGGGTCCAAAAAGACATTTCCAGGGGGGCTACCTGTAGGTTTTAACCATGTACAGGAATTACCTGCATACGAATTCTAAATCACATGAAAAATAAAAATGCGAGAGCATAAGACATAAAACACTTATACACAGAGATTTCCCACTGGATCTCAAAACTGAGACTACCAGCTTGATTTTTCATTATTTTCCTTTCAATGTTAC